>LGRX02033094.1:0-51246 GCA_001247695.2 Cymbomonas tetramitiformis | reverse complement strand
AAGAGAGAGTGTACCTAAATAAGGAAATGAAGGCTGCTGGATCATTTCGTTAACGGAAATCGCAATGCCATATTAAGGAAACGAAGGCTAGCTGAACATCGGGAAATTTCATTATTATTAAGGAAAATTTAGCTGAATTTAAGGAAATTATAGCTGGTATTTCATGAAATTTTTGGAAATTTTGGCCTCATCTCTCGGACGCTCACTGATTCCCGCCGCTTTGGTCTTGACGCGCGTTAGGACTATAGCCTTTAAGTCGTCGTAGTCTCCCTGACTGATAATACCACTTTGCAAGTCAGCATGTAATTCTCGCAGTTCCTGGCGACTGCTCGGATCCATGCTGAATTTAAGAGAATGCGCTGGCTAACGGCGCTTTCCAGTTCCTAAAGAATAATGGATATAAGAGAAGAGGCTGGCTGACACTCGAATCGCGTTTCCTTTTCGTTAATCATTTCGGTAAGAAGGCGACGGCGGGGGGGAGTCAGAAAATTACGGAAAAGGCTAGCTAGGCTGGCTTCAAAGTCCTGTTTCCTTAAAAGTGAGGTATTACTGTAGGGTGGATCTCTGGATTGGTGTCACGTCACGCGATCATGCTGTCAAGATGATAGAGGGTGGACACGATTTTGCTAACCGGCTCCGGAAAAGGTACGAAATCAAGGTGGCGGACCTGAAAATGTATGGCAGAAATATTCCAAGAGGCAACAGGGTTCCAATGGGGAAGTTGCGGGTTGCCCGGAGGAGACGGAACACCGGGGTGGACACTGAACATCGTTGCTCAAGGGGACTCGCGGCCTTGACTTGCGCTCGCTTGATTTCTTCTGCCCACCATTGACGAACTTGATCATTTTTGCCTCTCTAGACATTTGCATACATCTTACTAGAATCACATAGCATTTCCAAATTACACTGACAGGTGAGAGGCATTATGGGTGGCTACTATCTAAATTCATGGTCCTCCCACAATCAAGGACCAACGCGCGATGACTACTATGAGTGCCACCTGGACCTTTGAGGCGTATACGTGCTTTTGGCATCATATTTATGAGTCAATTAAATATTTTTTCTCGCAGGGTCGTCCGCGCATGTGCTAGAGGGGTGTGCTTAACGGATGCACTTTTGATGTGTTTTTTTTTGTCGAAATTGTCGAAAAAAAGATGGTCCTCCCACAAGGACCATCGTCGTTAAGCCTTCTAGCGCTCGCATGGTGGGGGCTGTTGATCACTCAGGGTTGCACACGTTGAGTTTATGACCAAACATGCAAACCTAGTTGCGGATAGTCCACACTCTATCCGCCATTTGATTTCTCATTTACCATGGCGGATGATCACTCCCGAGCAAAATATGGATTTTGTGATTCTTTTGCACTCCTAATTTTCACTTCGTGTCAAGCTAACGAGTGCGCATCACTCGCCTATTTGCCCGTATGGATGATGTTAAGCTTTTGAAAAATCATTCGTGGATATTCTTCAAAGTTTTACTCGCTATACGCTCCTACCACACCATGAATGCACTCTAGTGGGTATCACGGATGTTGGGTCACGTCTGCACCACTATCCCATTCTAGCTCTAAAAACCCAAACCAAAAGGTGTACGGTTGTTAATTATTATTAGCATTAGAGATGGCCGATATATGCATTTCAATATCACGCATGGCCCGAATATGATGAGGACATGTGTATATGATCGATATGATCGCATGGACGCAGGTGTAGCCTGCATATGCCATTCCAAAGTTTTTATTGAAGATTAAGTATCGGTTTGGGCCTTTTTGAATTTTCAAAAAAATGCGATCTAAGAAAGTTGAGGGTGCTCGTCCCAAATGCATACTGTAATGCAATCGCCATGGGAGTATTGGGTGGATCGAGGCCGGACCACGCATTGAAGTAATTAATATATGACCCATAGATACTAAAAATCATCGGGCGCGCCTTCCAGATCGGCACCATTGCCCAATTAAATTCTTGCAACATTGGTCCTTGTGGGAGGACTATATAAATCGGTTATGGTCCTCCCACAAGGACCATGAGATAGTAGCCACGGGACCTGCGGGTCACCAGATGATAGGGCAACTTTAATTCAGTTCACCCTCCTTTTCTTCCAGTGCATTCTGCCCACCCCCCCGGAGTATGTCCGGGAGTCAAGGCCCTACTTACGATGGCATTTTTGTGCCTCCAAAATTTTGCATACAAAACCTCCAAAAAACGTGTGTTGCATCCAAAAATGCCAACCAAGTTATTTTGTAGTACAAAAATAACTTTTGTACCTACAAAAATGACTTTTGGAGGTCCAAAAATTTCTTTTGGAGGTATGCCTCCAAAATTATACAATTCGGTATAAATCACGGACCTCGATTTTTGGATACAAAAGTGGGTCCAAAAAGGCGTTCATTAGCTAATGAACGCTTCCCCCCCCGGTTCAGGCTCAAGGCGCGCTTTTCGAGGCGGAAGGCGTTCGTTAGCTAATGAACGCTTTCCTCCCCGGTTCAGGCTCAAGGCGCGCTTTTCGAGGCGGAAGGCGTTCATTAGCTAATGAACGCCTTCCCCCCCCGGTTCAGGCTCAAGGCGCGAAAGGGACGTACCGAAGGCTGCATAACAGGTATTTCGCCACCACTGCCGAGCGAGATCATCCATCACTGGCGCCGGCCTCTTGCTTTTCCAGAAAGGCTGTGCAATCGGCGTTTTCCACGCCTGGGTTACGTAGCTCGCCAAAACGAATTCTGTGCTTTTGTTTGCTGTCTCTGTTCTCTGTTTTAGGTGTTGGAAAGCTTCGCTTGAAGCCGATTGGTGTCAGTGCCTTGGACAGCTCAGGGCTAACTCAAAACCCAAGCTGCTCAATTCGATCAGAGTCATTTTATTGTTCCTAAGTACAACAAAAAAACAAAAGGAACGTGTCGTTTTCGACTATACTAAACGCCACTCGTTTTTCTGATTTGCGGTTGCCCTCTGTATCTACAGTCATCCTACTGGGTATACTGGGAAAATTGAAAACCATTTCAGGAGTCTCGTTTGCAATCTCAGTCGGGTAAATTATCAACTGCAACCTGGTGTCTGCGGGACGGTCGGTTTCAAGCGTTCGAACAATGCTCCACCTAGAGCCGAGATAGTCTTGGCAGACGTAATTCTCCCTCAGTTGTTGAAATGCATATGCAGTCGCCATACTAAAATGAGAAAAATTGGCTGTTAACTGTGAAAGGGGTGTGTGTGAAGAAACTTTAAAAAACTGATGTAACTTTAGCAAAATATTGCAAGTCATTTATTTCTGTCGGCTAAAAATGACATCTCAGATATCGATGACAGATTTTTGTCAGAAATGACATTTGCTGCCGCGTCCTGATTCGGTCAGTTCAGATGGAAAATACGATTTTAGGATAACATGGTGTCATTTGCGCTGAAATCGAGAATCGATCGATCCAAGAAGATAGAAGTTCTCTGTTGACTCGTCAGTCCATATCATTTTCAGAACGTAAAAAACGGCTTCATAAGCTAATGACGGCTAATTTTGACGAAAATGTGTTTTCTATTCCTTTTGACGAGGGTTGCGAGATTATCTGCAAACCGTGCCCAAAATTCGTTATTGAAGATTCTATGGAGTTAGAGGCCGACTTCTTTGATCCGCATTCCAAGCAAAGCCCCGAGCGCAAATACGCAAATGGCCCTTTGGAACGCGCCTTTGACGTCTAGATCGGAAGTTAGCTCCAATTCTTCACGCGTTTCCGGGACACGCGCTTTGCGCGAAATTGACTTAAATGAGATAAAAGGCAGACTTGATACAGAATTTTCAGAGACAAGTTTAGACGCGCTAGATGGAGACACTCTTCGGTGTTTGAACGATGAAGTAAACAAGCAGATTGCTGTGCGCAAACCGTACGAATCCGACATACGCAAGAAGAAATATGAAGGCGTAATTATTATCAAGCAGCGAGGTTTGCAGGCTGACAGTATATCAATGGCAGAAACCATTAGGTGCAATTGCAAGTCGCACTGCTGTCTATCTTTCTCATCGGCAGATATTAAGGGATTTCGCGAAAACATTTTTAGCATGTCGCAAAAAGATAGAAAGGAATACTTCGTGAAGGACTTGCTAAAAAACAGCTTTCGATCTGAAGATACATTCGACTTCAAATACTTTTTGGCCAACAAATAAACAGGTGTGATTATTTGAACTCGTTCATTAGCTAATGAACGGCCTCTGGCCAAAGCGCGACACACGCATAGACACTTTGGCTGCGGGAACCGTTCATTAGCTAATGAACGGCCTCTGGCCAAAGCGCGACACACGCATAGACACTTTGGCTGCGGGAACCGTTCATTAGCTAATGAACGGCCTCTGGCCAAAGCGCGACACACATATAGACACTTTGGCTGCGGGAACCGTTCATTAGCTAATGAACGGCCTCTGGCCAAAGCGAAATTTTTCTTGGACCTTGTGATAGATTGTGTAATATTGTACATCACAGGAATGTGGAATGTTGTATGATAAATTCCTAAATCTACGATGTGTACATATTCGCGACATTGGTCGAGTTGGTACGGCGCTAGGCTATGAACCTCGCACTCGTGGGTTCGATTCCCAGTAAGGGTGTAGGTTGCGCAGATTTAAGGCGTGGTGGAGAGTGCTGACGAGCACGCGACGGCCGTCCCGCCTGCAGACGTGCAGTGTTGGGGGTGTCTTCTAAGCGTCTTAAATCCAGTCAACCTATAAAAACCCTTATGCGTGCGTTTCGTTGGATAATGTTTTAATATTGTTTGAGTGGCGGTGTCTTTTTTTCTTTTTGTAACAGGTGTGCTTTAAGTTCTACTATATGACTTACGGCATCAGCTACGGGTATCTCCACGACTGTCGGAAACGCGTGCTCGAGGGCCGACACACGTTTGTTCATGGATTGACGTACGAGGAGGACGACCGCAAGATTTCCCTGAAACGCGAGTCGGTCGTTGCATGGCTCAAGAAATACGCCGACGAATACGGGCAACCCCAAGAACCTGACAAAGCCGAGAAGCACCTTTCGGATGGATTGGCCATCGAAGAGCTGTGGGACGCATCTGGAAAACGCCATCGCGTTCCGAACGCGTAATCGACTGTTCCCCGTTACCCCCCGTTCCGGAGCGATCGTGTTCTGCATACGACATTTTGCGATCCCCGTTCCTGAATCGCCTGAGAGCGTGCTCATTACGATGGTGATGATCCGCGATCCGCGTTCTCGTTTCGCTTTGGATCGTAACCGTCATCGGAAATCCCGAACGCACTGCACCGTTTCTTCGCGTTCCAGTAATCGGTGACATCAGCAGAAATGTCACTGGCGCATACGCTCGGACTGCGCCATGGCGACCTCACCTTGATGGACACAGTATCGTGAGCTCTTGACTTCCCACTTAGTCTTACGTGCGTCTCCGAAGTTTGAAAGCACGTGAGCCGAAAACCGTACTGCAAACTCTGATTAGGTCAGCCTAAATAATTTGATTGTATTGTGTTGCTAGTATAAAATAGTTTCTGATATTTTCGCGTACCGTATATTTTCCGCAGGTGGTTGGTCATAGCGTGGTCGCCGCAAGCAAGATGCGTTTGGTGTTTACGTAACCCACACACCCACGCACTTTGTCGCTTGCCCAAAACTATGATTTACCCCATAATTTTCGTGCGAAATTTTGAGAGTAGATCCTGCCGGGGCACCTATTTTCCTTTCGTAATTCACTTACAGTGTTCGCAAATGAAGTCCATGAGCACGTTTTCGAAAATGGTCTGCGGCAGTTGGTCACACACGGAATGAGCGGACATCATTCCCGACAGGTGCGCTCACAACCTTTTAGTAAGATCGGAAAGCTGGATCTACCGGTGCACCTTGAAACATAGTGATATCCTGAAGGGCAGGTGAGTTGGTTTAGGGACGCTCGACATTTAGTGTGGGAGTAGGAGCTCCCACGTTACGTGATGTTTAAGTGATTTTTAAGTACTTGTTTTGTGTGCGTTCTCTGCCTTTAGGCTAGCTAGTTCGAAAAATGCGCTTTCAAATTGAATTCTCCGATAGAATTTTACAGGTGTGTGTGTGCCTGTTTGCATGTTTTTACTGGATTGTGAAAAACTGTGCCTTTTTAGCTTCTAAAAAGGCCCAGTCTAGGTTCCAGTGTCGCAACTCAAAATTGCATAATAACTGCCCCATGGCTCTTGGCGAGGTGGCGGGATATAAATATCCGACGCGCCGATCCCAGTTACCACCCCAATTGCTTTTGGGCTCTGGTGGTGTGGAAACACTGGGAATCTAAGGTATGTGTCCATGCTTTCCGTAGCATGTCTTTTGCAGTCATTGCGACTGTTATTGTGCCAATGGCTGCCTGGTGGTACCGCCGGGTACATGAATATCAAGACTGCCAAGCGTGGGGTGTCATCTCGCAGCAAAGTAACATTCAAAATAACCCAGAGGTGGTACGTATCTCTCACCGCTTCTCGGTGCTGCCAGATTGTGTTGGCGCGGGGAGCCGACGACTGCTCCGTGAAAACAACGAAGCAGTGGGATCCTGCCAACTCTATATATGTGAATCGCAGATGAAGAAAAACGGAAATGGGATGCACTGTCTGGGATACACCGAGAGCTATAACTCTTCCATTGACACGAGGTCCGCTGCCTACCAGCGAAACCCTCTTTCATTTTTCAACCACCCTGCTCTCGTTCTTTGCTTAAACCGAAAGTCAAACTTTTGAGCAGAGGGGTTTTGGTTCTTGACACAGAAAACCGACGTGCGATGTGCGCATGGGCAGCGAGAAACTTCTCCACAGGCATCGACGAATAGTGTGGCACTACCTTTGGCGCTCTTTGGCTCGCAAGTGTGGTGGCATCATCCTCAGAGCACTGTTTCCTTTGAACTTTGCAACTTGTAGCGCGATTTGCACTTGCATAAATAGTATAGTGATATAGGTGCTTGTAGCTTTTAAGGTCCGACGATGCGAACTTTGTTTTAGATAGACAGTTCGCTCAAATGAGGCTGGGAGTGCGTTAGCCTTCGGCACGCCCTGGGGTGAAACCCAACCCAGCCAATTTAAGGTACGCTTTTGTCCTTGTTTGAGTTTTTTTATTGCATCGCACTTGGTTTAGTCTTTCTTTTAATTGAGAGAGTCGGGTGTGTGTTGGGATAGTGACGGCAGGGGGCTTTTCACTCGTTCAACGAATCGATGAGGGATGACCCTGCACAGTTAACACAGGTATATGCCTAGTGGCGAGTTGCTCGAATAGTATGCAATTATGATTTTGCTAGACTAGTTTGCACTTGAATAAACCTGCTTTCAATTGTCCTGTCGGCACAATTTGCTAGTTAGTATTTCTCGCCAATCCTTTGTGCCTGAACCAGCTCGCTGTGGAACCATTGCGATTGATCTGCTGGGTAATAGTTAGGCGAACCGGGCCGGATTCCCTTTAGGTAAAATCCTACCCCAGTTAGAGTGGTGGTTTATTTTATTGTTCTTTTTATTTTCTTTTTATCAAACTGTTTTGTTTTACTGTATAGACTTATTTTAGCTATTGAGTTTTAGTATTCTATTACCAATATTAACAACTATTCAAGTGAACTGTTTTCATAATGCATTTGACAACTGCAAGCTCGGTTTTCATATAAGCTGTTTGCATATTTTATTTGGTCGGTGCAAATCCTGCAACCCTGTGAGAATTCTTTTATTTAGCATAGGTATCAAAATATTACACCTCCTTTGTGGCGTTGCAAAAACGAACTCCCTTGGCCACACATTGGTGACTGCGCCATTGAAGGAACCATTGTGGTCACGCTTTCTACTCATGTAGAAGAAGGCGCCTGCACCCTTGGTATGTGGGTTTGTTTGGAGCCGCGCCCTTGATCCGCGAGCAACATAGCTCATAGAAAGGGTGAATGGGTGAATGGGTGAATGGGCAAATGGGTAATTCACCAAGTGAAAATACAAAACGGTCCTCGAAGTATTTTCAAGTGAAAATACAAGGACGCGTCCCTCTTCCGGAATATCACCGCACCCCCCTCCCCGACAAGTGAAATTGCACAACGGGCCCCGGAAATACTGAAAATACACTTTAGCCTCCTTTTGGAAAAATGACACCTCTTCCTCCCCCCCTGATAAAATGAAAATGCAAATCAGGTGAAAACAACAAGTGAAAATAATAATGACGCGTCCTTCTTCCGGAATATCACCGCACCCCTCCCCGACAAGTGAATTACACAACGGGCCCCGAAATTTTCTGAAAATACACTTTAGTCTCCTTTTGTGAAAAAATGCACCGACACCTCCCCGAAAAAGTCAAAATGCAAATCAGGGACAACAACAAGTGAAAGAAGGATCGCGTCCTTCTTCGGAACATCAATTGCACCCCCTCCCGACAAGTGAAATTCCACAACGGCCCCCGGAAATACTGAAAAACACTTTAGTCTCCTTTTGTGAAAAAATGCACCGACACCTCCCCGAAAAAGTCAAAATACAAATCAGGTGAAAAATACCAAGTGAAAATAAAAAGGACGTTTCCTTTTTCCAGAATAAGTATGTCTCACAGAAAATATAACAATGACAACCCTTGTCACCAATGACAGCTAATAAGAAACTGATATTGAGATAATAAGAAGTCCGTGCTAATTATTTTTGAAACATATAATTATTGTCATCGATGACGATATTTCTAGGTGCTAATTTTTTTATTGTTTTATACTTTATTTATAAAGTAGAAAAAAATTGTCATCGATGACGATATTTTTAGGTTGCATGAAAACATCAAGTTATGACAACAAGCTTGTCATCGGTGACGTTTTTCTCACTATTTATAAAATAGTTCTGTGAACAAATAAATTCCGCGAATAACGCGTGCTGCACGCTTATACTAAGAAATTATAGGAATAATTATAGAAAATAGAAGCCGCTAGGCAGGAAGGTGGCAACGTTGCAACGTCTGCGAGCGGAAAGCTACTACTAAGAAAAGAAGGGAAGCCAAACGCTTCAAGAGTGAAAGTTAAAAAAGAACAATTTCGAGTCTGCTGTCGCGGTCAGAGTTTGTAAATATAAAGAAAGCGAAATATTGTTAAGTCTTTTAAAGTCTTCAACGCAACGCTAATAAGGACCAATCCAGTTCCACATTAGAAAGTCACCTTGAAACCCCAATCAGATCTAATCTTGCAAGACTCCGTTAAGAAGCGCTATTTTACCTATTGTTGCTTGTGCTGCAAGCAGTGAAACATCTAAGCAAATAGCTGATATTAATGAGCTAGCGAATTAGTATCCGATTGCGCCGAGGTTTGTTCCTCGGGAGCTCAAGGTGAAAGTGCAGGTATGTTTTTATTTTTTCAGACTTTTTATTGATAACATCTTGCGGTGAAAAAGTTTACATTGGTGTCGCTGTTTTTAGTTTTCTCTTTTTTGTCATCGATGACGACTCCACCTAATTTGTCAACGAGTTCGCTTTTGGCACAAGTTTTATTTCTTTCTGAAACGTCATCGATGACAACTTACCTCTCTTGCCGTTGATTTAGTCGTTATTTTTCTACGAACATGGTATTCCTTGTCATCGATGACAATATTTTTGTCATCGATGACGCTTTGGGTACTTGTTCTGTTTATTCACTGGACGTATCTACGTTTAGAACTATTTTTGTCATCGATGTCAATATTTTTGTCATCGATGACAATATTTTTCTGAGACCGAACGCTTGTGACAAGTTTTTTCTGAGGATATTACCCCCATGGAGATCAACTTTCTTGCGGGCTCTCACAGTTTTGTTTCGAACGAGAAGGGAGTCAAAGCCTATAGTTTGTTTTCGTTCGTCGATGACGGATGTGTCCGTCATTGGTGACGGACGTTCCGCAGTTATTTCAAAAAGTATGGAACTGTCCGTCACCGATCACGGACGTTTTTTTTTTCTTGATGAGTTACTACCTTTAACGTCAAAGATAGCGGCAGTTTTAAAAGTCTCTAATTACGCAGCGTCTAAGTTATTTAACCGTCGATGTCTTTACGATGAACTCGCAACAAACCGCGGCGCAATCGTATACTGATTCCCTAGTAGCTCATTGGTATCAGCTAGTTGCGCAGACTTTTTATTGCGTGCGGTACATTCTAAGACAGCGCTTCTTTAAGAAGTCTTACAAGATTGGATCCGAAAGAATCTTAGTGACTTTTGAAATTGCAAAGATTCTGGACCGGTCATAATATTCAGCTTTGCGTTAAAGACTTTAGAACAAGTCTCTAATTACGCAGCGTGTAAGTTATCAACCCGTGTAGGTCTTTATAATAATAAGCACGGAACAATGATGCCTTGCTGGAAAGTTTGTCATCGATGACGGTTTTCTGAGAAGAAATATTGTCAATAATTTTGAGTATGGTCGAAAGTTGTTTATACAGGAAGTACGTGAGTTGGAGCTATACTCGCTAAACGTGCTTTTTCGGCATGGAGATGTTCGCTGTTTAAGGTTTGTGGTTGTGTTGTCATCGATGACGAGGGGAGTCCTGGTTGTATTCTTTCCCGAGGCAAAGGAAGAACTTGTATTTTCACATATATTTCTGCAGGTTTCTGAATATTAACTGTTTCAGTGTTCGCAATAACTATTTTTTCGGTATTTTGGAATTTTGGCATGAATATTGCAATTTCTTGTATTTTCACTGGTTATTTTTCACCTGATTTGCATTTTGACTTTTACGGGGAGGTGTCTGTACATTTTTTAACAAAAGGAGACTAAAGTATATTTTCCAAAATTCCGGGCCTCCGTTATTTCAAAAAGGTAAGGTGCTATTCCGGCAAGAGAGACGCGTGAGGGTATGCCCAAAACTAATTGTGTAAGCCCTTTAATATAATACTAGCCGGATTAATCGCCGCATATGCGCATGACGTGGTGTAGTACCGTCGAAATTCAATATTTCCATCATAATTAGGATCTGAAAATTGCATTCTAAAACCTCTAGCGGCAGTTCAAACCGTTCAAAAAATCCCCCAAAAATCCCAGGGAGACTTTGAAGTCATAATAAAGTACTAAAGTGCTCACCAAAGCAAAGATCTAGCCTCAAAGCTTAAAATGGACCAAGACTTACGCCCAAAATGCGAAATTATCCCCATACTTAAGGAATGTGTATATCTCACCCATGTTACCGCGTTCGTGTGATGTGTCCAATATACACTATCCAAGTGTGTCGTATTTCGACCCGAATATGATTAATATACATGCATGCCTTGAGATATATCACGTCTATGGTGGAAAAGGATCGACATACGATTGGCCAAAAAATATGGAAGAGACACCCCGGTTTTGAAGCTTTAAAAAGCGTAGCCGTTCAAAATTTGGTTGGGGCATGCTATAAATGCATTAGCTAGGAGTATATATGATGGATTCTCGTCAAACCACGCACCACACTACTTAATATAGGTCCCATGTGGAAAGTATTCCTTGGTGTTGACTTGTAGAAAGCTCGTGGGGCGCTTAAATAAATTATTGAAAAAGTGATCCTTGTGGGAGGATCTAGAGCGTTCTAGGTCCTCCCACAAGGATCTCGGGATAGTAGCCATTCAGGTGGCGGAGCGAGCCCTGGGGAGCTTGCTCCAGGCTGGCAGCGCGCTCTGGCATGCAACATGCCGTGCTGAGCATGCAGCGGGCCTGTCTCCGCATGCAACACGCCCCGACCAGCATGCAACACGCCTGGTTCAGCATGCAACCAGTGGATTCCAGCATGCAACTGTCAGCGCCTCACAGCATGCAACCAGTCCGGTAGAGCATGCGACCAGCCCGGCTAAGCATGCAACACTCCCAGCTGAGCATGCAACACTCCCAGCTGAGCATGCAACCTGCCCAGCTGAGCATGCAACCGGCCAGTCTGAGCATGCAACATGCCTTGCTGAGCATGCAACCTGCCCAGCTGAGCATGCAACCGGCCAGTCTGAGCATGCAACATGCCTTGCTGAGCATGCAACCCGCCTTGCTGAGCATGCAACCCGCCCGGCGGAGCATGCAACCAGCTCGCCTGAGCATGCAGCATGCCTTGCTGAGCATGCAACCCGCCCCGCGGAGCATGCAACCCGCTTACCTGAGCATGCAACCAGCTCGCCTGAGCATGCAGCATGCCTTGCTGAGCATGCAACCCGCCCGGCGGAGCATGCAACCCGCTTGCCTGAGCATGCAACCAGCTCGCCTGAGCATGCAGCATGCCTCGCTGAGCATGCAACCAGCCGGCCTGCGCATGCAACCAGCTGGCCTGAGCATGCAACCGGCTCGGCTAAGCATGCAACACGCCCAGCTGAGCATGCAACCTGCCTCGCTGAGCATGCAACCAGCTCGGCTAAGCATGCAACCTGCCTCGCTGAGCATGCAACACGCCTTGCTGAGCATGCAACCCGCCCGGCTGAGCATGCAACACGCCTCGCCCGGCATGCAACACGCCCGGTTCAGCATGCAACCAGTGGGTCTCAGCATGCAACCTGCCCAGCTGAGCATGCACTAGAACAAGGTTTTTGCTTAAGTTTGCTTAAGTTTTCTTAAGTTTTCTTAAGTTTGCTTAAGTTTGCTTAAGTCGGTATAAATCGGTAGAATTATACACCCGATGACATAGGAATGTCACCAAGCCCGCTTCTGGATGCCCCAGGGTTCACGCGAGAGCCCCAGAATGACTGGCGCGATGCCAGGAGATATGACTCGAAGAGGCTGGGTTTGTAAAAGGCCAAAGATTTGTCTGGCAGTCGACGATGAGTAATTATACACCGCTGAATCAGTCGAGGTATAAAAGTTTGTGGCAACCTGATTCGCGAAGGCTCGCGTGCACTATAAATATGTCAGGGAATGTCGTGAATGGGGAAAGCCTGTCAGTGGTGAAGTCCAATCAAGATCGCGATCGTCATCATACCCACGCATGTGACATATATACTGTAAAATAATAAATATTTGGAACACTCGATTTCAAATCAGGCGAGGGTTTAAACTGCGGCGGGCGGGGCTTATTCGTTCTTTCGAAAGAGAAGGTTTTTTGACCACCTTCCCTTTCCGCCCTAGTAGAAATTTTGAAGTTTGAATATATAATAAACATGGCGTCTTCTCCTCCCGCACGTGCGTCTGGCAGCAATCGCGCAGCAAGACTCCTTGCTGCGGCGGAACGCTCCAACGGCGGGGGAGATCCACCGGTGCGAGCTTCAGTTTAAATTTTGTGAAACATCATGGTCTTAGACCGACGTTTTTCGTTGGCCGTGTTTTGCGTTTGTTTCCCCCCTTCACACAGTCGGGTTATCGGGTGTGCAGGTTGTGGGCAAGCTGCCCAAGCCGGTGCTGCAGCAGACGTGTTGGACCTGAACGATGACGTCAACGAGGAGCCCGCGGGTGAAGAAGGCGGCGCTCCTGAAGAGCCTGCAGAACCGACGGTGAGTTTTCTGTGGCTTTGTGATTTGCTTTAGGAACCTGCTTGCTTATCTTAAAATACGGTCCGCCGTCGGAGGTTTCCTATTAAAAGCCTGCGTGGGTACAAGCGTGGCTCTCGACGAGGTGCCGGTGGGTCGGGAGCGGCGTGCGCGTGGCCTGATTCAAGGCTCGCTGCGCGCCCCCTGTACCCGTGGCTACTCGTCATCATTGCATTTTCGGTCGGGGTAGTTGAGGATCCCAGCCGGTGGGTTAGGAGAGGCGTGCGCGTGTCCTTGTTATTCAAGGCTCGAGGCGCGCCCCCGGACCCGTGGCTCGGTGGAAACGGGGTGTGGTAGCTGGAATTTTTGAGGTTGTTTCGGGTTGGTGCGGTGGACCGTGAGCGTAAATGGGTAGGGCACATTGAATATGTATGGTGCGGTGTGAGGACAACTCCTCTGACACGCGACCATAAGGGCGTGTGCCCTGTAGGATCTATGCGGTTGTTTTGGGTCGGTGCGGCAGACCGTGGGCGCATGTGGGTTGGGCACACGGGATATATATGGTGCGGTGTGAGGCAGCTCCTCCGACACGCGACCATAATCAGATTGTGTGGCCGGTAGGATGTAGGTGGCTGTTTCGGGTTGGTGCGGTGGACCGTGGGCGCATGTGGGTTGGGCACACCGAATATCTATGGTGCGGTGTGAGGACAACTCCTCTGACACGCACACGACCATAACAAGGGGGTGGGCCGGTAGGATGCATGTGTTTGTTTTGGGTCGGTGCGGTGGACCGTGGGCGCATGTGGGTTGGGCACACGGGATATATATGGTGCGGTGTGAGGACAGCTCCTCCGACACGCGACCATAATCAGATTGTGTGGCCGGTAGGATGTAGGTGGCTGTTTCGGGTTGGTGCGGTGGACCGTGGGCGCATGTGGGTTGGGCGTGTGGTATGTGTGTAACATCATTAAACCTAATACTAGGTCTGATAGAGGAGGGCGGTTGCTGCACCTTTTGCAAGACCAAGAAACGCAAAACCCGCAGCCGTAACAACAAGTCCAAGCGTCTTAAGAAAAAAATAGTGAAGTTGAAAAGGGCACATAGTGCACTTGAAGCTTCTGTCGAGGAGGAGAAACCCCTTCCACAAGCACCGCTTCCCATATTCGTGGGTGGTTGCTCGGAGTACTACTCCCAGCTCACGTCCGAGAACAGTCGTCACCCACGCACAACCGCCTGGCGTTACGGCCCGGATATCGTGCGCACTCTGGCGCAGAACTGCAACCTGGGTGAAGTCTCCTACAATATGGTCACGTTCTCAAATCCCTTAGGTCCGGCGAAAAAATGCGACGGCGGTTTCGCGTCAACCAGAGTCGGTTGCACCCTCAACGGCACAGTTCCTCTGGTGTACAAAGAGTTCAGTCTAAAGCACTGGCCAAGCGCGTCAACCCGCTTTTCCGAGTTTGCTCGGGAACTATACATGACGACCCTCGCCTCGAATTCAGCTCCGCAGTACGTGTCGCCCATACTCCACTTCGGTTTGCGGCAGCTTGGCGAACGAGAACGTCCCGCATGTGCACCGTTCTTACTTTCCATGGACCACGGCATCTCCCTGGACGCCTTCCTGGCACAACCGCCCGTGGCTGTTACCATGACCTTCAAGAGAGACCTGTGCGCCAGAATCTTGACAGGCTTTGCTGCGCTGCATGCAGCCGGTATCTCCCACGGGGACGTCCGGGCAACAAACATGGTGCTTTCCCCGACGAGGCCCGACAGCTTGGTCATCATCGACTTCGGGTTATCAAGGCGGCAGCATAAGGAAGGGCTGCCTGAAGATCACTACCGAAGGCACCGATGGACCTCCGGAACGCCTGCAGATGCACATCAGAAGCCCGGATCAGTGTATGCGCCGGAGTACAGTCATGGAGGACCGACATCTGCAACCGACATGTGGGCGATTGCCCCGATCCTCGTGCGCATCTTGATTCGAGATTCAGATGACGCCCTGAGGAGAGTTAATGATGATGCCACCAAAGCGACTGTGCATGACATCCTGGGGAAGCGGTCAAGCAAGCACTAACTGTGTCAGCCGTGCAATCTGGAACCCAGTTATGGACTGCGTGCACCGCGAGCCCGCGAAACGGCCAACCGCCGCTAGCCTTACCCGTCTTTTTGTGGCCTCCGAGGCGGCTGCCAATGGCAAGTTAGTCCGTCGGGGAAACCAATAAGCGCCTATGGATGCTAACCTAGGAGGCAGGTTCGTCGCCGATGTCCTCGTATAGGGTATTGGATGATGTTCATATGTTCCCGCCTGATGCCTGCATTGCGCCTGCAATGCTGCCTTCCTGGCATGCGATAAATCACAGCGATCCAGCCAGTTGAATGGAGATGGTTGGTTTTTTTACTTCTGAAAACCTGCGTGCCATGCCTTTTGCCGCAGGTAACATCCACACCTCGTCACGCGTATTGCAGCCAGGTTGGCTTGGAGCGGTGGTCTCTCTTGAAAATCTGGACGCTTGAGCAACGCCGTCTTGCTGGTGGGTTATGGCCTGAGAGCTCGGCGGACTCCTTTGCGTTGCACGCGCAAAGCTTGCTGCTGGACGTCTTTGGTGATCAACATCTTCATCACGCTATATTCGTGAAGGCCGGGGACTGTCCGCTGACCCCCTCCGCCAACTTTTTCGAGTTTGCAGGGTGGCCGCGGAGCGGCTGGTCTGTGCCCCAATTGGGACACCCCTACGGCCTACGGGGCCTGCTACGACTTCGTGTATATGCCACGCCCCTCGACGGCAGCGGTTGCTATGGTTGGTGGGGGGAGGTTGTGCTTGTTCACGGTCCGTGGGGTCACCCTCGGTTACACTTCACCAACGTCTTCCAATCGTTTTTTGGGACGCAGCTTCACCGAGAGCTTACAGATGCCCCCTCCATTTCAGAAGACTCCCCTCTCCTTCCTGTCAGCCGTCTCTTGACCTACGCGGAGCTTGGCGTTCAAGTGGATGCAGTGAACGCCAAGTGTGCGGCGTTCTCAGCTTGGCGTGCCACCGCACTTCGGATTGGCCGATGCTCATTGTGCAAGACCAGGCTGCCTCGTGGAACCAGGAGGCGGTGCCCATGCCGGCAAGTACGCTACTGTGACATAGTCTGTCAGCGTGCGCATTGGAGAGCGCTGTTTGGGCATAGGATGGAGTGCACGGCCCGCAAACCGCCGGCACCTTGGAGGTGCACCATTGAGGATCACCTAGCTTTTATGACAAACTGGAATTGTGATAGTGTTAATAACGAGGCAACAGCTAATAACACTCTTGACTAGTGAGGCAGAACACGATATGTGATACAATTTGTATACGACACTTTTTATGTATAAAACCAAAATGAGCTTCTTTGGGAATTGGTGTATTTCGTGTACTCGCGAAATACGGTGCAGTGATTTGGTCGTGCTGATTTCCGTGATCGATACTTGTATTGCAACGCACCTGTCCTGCCTGCCGGGCACGGATGCCTGCACTGCGCACGTGAACTCTGTGAACCTCCCTGGCCATGACTGTTTGCGTGTTTTGAAGGAGCGCATGTAGACCTATTTAGGCGAAGGGGTAGTCCGTCCTGCCTGTATAGGCTTGTCGATTTGCAAGGGTTCGGCATTGTCGTTGAGTGGATTCCGCCCGTGCCCGCCGGTACACTTGTGGACCTCACGTGAGCGCGCACCACTTGTCCGTTTAATGCTCCATTTATTAAAGGTAGATTATGGAGGCACCTAAAACTTCCAGATGAGTAATACTTTTGGCAATAAAATGTATTGAAATCCGATCGTGCGGTGTTTTAGGTTGCAGGCACGTTAACCGGTCGGCCGCACGAACCGCTGCGATCCGCGTGTGCGAATGCGTTCGACACGCTCGACTCTTGGGTGGACATGACTGAATTTTTGCGGCACCGATGTCGGGCGTTCTGCTATGTCCGCCGCATGCGTCAAGATGTGGAGGGAGCTGAATCGTACTCCTTCGAGTTCACGTTTCACGGGCATTGCCTGTACGGCCCGGATGCATCCTGGGGCTCGCTGTGGGAGGGTGCACGTCCCCAAGGAAATGCAGAGATGCTTCTCCTGGATGTGCCGGAAACTGCACAAAGGCAATGGGAGCCCGAAAGCGATGCATGTGCGATGTTCGGTTCGCTAAAGTCCCCGGAACTGCGCTATGATCCACGACCGTTTTCTTCGCGTGCCCTTTTCCTGGCGCTGGTGGTTACCGCCGTGCGAACCATTGCATGTTCCGTGTCGTCCAATGGCGCGTGGAGTCGCTCCAATCAGGCAATGTTGTTGTGGAAGGTCAGTTGCGTCGCGGATGGTGGAGGGAAAGCTGGGTGACCAATGACCGGCCGGGCGAGACGTTGATGGAGTTTGTGTATGTGCAAGACAAGTATTCTGCGACTGGGTATCCTGCGCGCGGAGATATCATGGTGGAGGCATGGTGTCGTGAGAATCCCATCGAACCTCTCATGAAATGCACTGGATACAATGTATCACAGTTCGCGCCGGAGTGCATATTTCGGCAGATGCGTACCACTCAAAATAATCCCAAATACGGCAGACCTGACTATGCCAATCGTGTGGTATGCATACGTGCAGCGGAAGGTATCTACGCTTCATCTTTTCAAAACCGCGGGCAAAGCGTGTTTCAAAACCAGTACTCACGCGGCCACGAGTGTTGGAGAACAATAATCTACATTCATAGGCGTGGAAGCGGGACCACCGAGCGAGGCAACGGCATGCGATGATCGTGGAGAAGGTCACCACCATTTACCCAATGCTGACGCAGAAAGAGGCGACGAAAAAAGTGAACGCTCGTTTATACAATCGCCGGACCGGCATAATGCAGCAAAAGGGAATGACGCTGCCTAAGTTTCAAGCGGATGATTTGGCAGCGTGCAAAAGCTTCAACCTTCAGGCGCTGGCGTCGAAGAGGCCCCATCTCGTGATTCCACTGACACGCGCTGAAGCGCTTACCAGTCACCCCCCCCCATTGCGGCAGGTGGGGCGCGGGCGGAGCCCATGGCACCGAGGACGGAGGTGTCGACCCCGCCAACAAGCCCTACCACGCAGTGCGGCACGCCAACGGTGGCTGATGCGGCAGGAGAACCGGGGGGTGCACATCTGCATGGGGGGGGGGGCAGCAGTGTCCGGCGCACAGGCGCCCGGGGCAGAGATGACTCCGCGAACCAGCGCTAGATTCCAGCGCACGAGGCTCCTACGTGCCGCGCGCGCAAGAGGCCAACGAATCAACGGGGAGCAATCCGTGGCTTCACAAGCAGCCCCAGAAGACGTTCCAGGGAGCGACTCGGCACCTATGCGTACCAGCCCTCGGCTAAACACGCAGCATGAGAACGCGAATGACCTGCAGGTGGAGAACAATATAGCAAGTAAGTCGGCCCCTGGGACCAGTTTCCGTTGTCGGTTTCACTAGC
Organism: Cymbomonas tetramitiformis; assembly: GCA_001247695.2. Taxonomy (NCBI): domain Eukaryota; kingdom Viridiplantae; phylum Chlorophyta; class Pyramimonadophyceae; order Pyramimonadales; family Pyramimonadaceae; genus Cymbomonas; species Cymbomonas tetramitiformis. Next base: position 32,470 of record LGRX02033094.1, on the reverse strand, counting down.
CTGGCACCGTGTGTAGGTGGTGACGTGATATTGAATGGTTTGCAGTTCCAGAGCGCGACTCGGCAGCTGTGCGTACCAGCCCTCGGCTAAACACGCAGCATAAGAACGCGAATGACCTGCAGGTGGAGAACAATATAGCAAGTAAGTCGGCCCCTGGGACCAGTTTCCGTTGTCGGTTTCACTAGCCTGGCACCGTGTGTAGGTGGTGACGTGATATTGAATGGTTTGCAGTTCCAGAGCGCGACTCGGTACTTGTGCGTACCAGCCCTCGGCTAAACGCGCAGCATAAGAACGCGTACGAGCTGCAGGTGGAGAACAATATAGCAAGTAAGTCGGCCCGTGCGTGCAGTCTTTGTTGTCGTTTTCACTAGCCGGGCCCTGTGTGTAGTTCGTGACGTGATATTGTATGGCTCGCAGTCAAGAGGCGCAGGCTAAGCCAGATCTTCTTCGGGGAGGAAAGCGCCCTTGAGGGCCTGCAACGCCAGCTGCAAGACCTGCTTCCACAAGTGCAGCAGCTGGACATCCCCACCCTCGTCGCGCATGTCGCCCGAGTGCACAAGGAAACGGGGAAGCGCGTGAATATGACTGCGAAGTCCGTGTTCTTTACGGTACATATGCCTGGATTCAATCTTCTGCCTGTCAAGCATGCCAACCACTACGAGACTTCCGCCCGTGAGACGCTGGACAAGCGCTGGACGGCCGACCTGATAAAACACAAGGAGTTGTCCGAGGCGCTTCAGGCTGCCTTTAAAGCCACCAGGAAGAAGGCATCTTCAGTGCAAAGGCGCGGCGTTCCGCGAAGTGCGCGCTCCTCCAAGAGCATGGCGGAACCACCGGCGCCTGCACGTGTACAGGGCAACAAGCACAACTCGGACGATAGGTACCGCGGATGGCGATCGTTGCGACTATCACACCGGCGATGCCGACGTCTTCGATTTCTCGCACGTGAATGGCGCGAGCGCGGTCGGCTTCTTATTCGAAACCGCCAATTATTCAAAAAGCGCCGACGCGCACGCCGACGATCGCGAATGCGAGCCGGTCTCGGTGCCGAGTTTCGACATGCATCGATGTCCCAAAATGCTGATCGTCAAAAAATATACGAGTCGCGTGGGATGGACCGACGAATGGAAACCTCTCACGCAATATCTGTACGCCAACGAAACCGGCGCCTGCATGAATCTCGTCGATTTTGCAAAATCTAACCCAACTTTGGGTGGCGATGCGAATGTGGCGACCTCGGTCGCCTTCTATAACGCTTTGCTTCCGTATTACGGGTGGACGCATCTGAACGCCACGGTCCCATGCAAGAACCCTTCCGAAAAAACGCGGTGTTATCGTGTTTTTTATCAAAAAAATCGCTCGTTAACTCGCTACGAATATTATACACATCTGGTATCGTGCGATACGGTGAACTCGAAGTACGACAACAAATCGTGGACGTGCCCTACCGGACCGGGGGAATACGAAGAGGGTACGTTTTTTGAGGAGGGTCTTGGGAATCCGATCGGCGACGTATCTTTACCTCATGCTTTGTGGTCCGTCGCGCAGGCAATCTTTTCGGCTGTACGCCCGTGGGACGAACGAGACGCGACGATTACTCGGTGTGTTACCCCGACGATTTCCCGGTGCTCACCGACAAGCGTGGAATTCGATATAACTCCAGCCGAATCAAGGACGCCGTATACAATAGCAGCTACTTCAACGCTTACAATTATCAGTTCGACGATATTTCCTCCACCAAGACTTGTCGCTTCGCCGATTTCAAACTTACGCTGTGTCCGATCGAACCCGAGCGAGATTCGACGACGCCGTCTCACTACATTCCCAAAAACCTTTCGAAACCGTGCATACTAACTCGAAGCGACGAACAAACACGGCATTTTGTGTATTACACGCTTTCGGCCGCGCGGTACGCGTGAGATATTTTGTTTTTTTCTCGCTCGCTATTACTATGTCTGATGGTGGTGGTGTTTTCTTTGATGCGCAGCGCGAGTCGGAAAAATTCCAACAAACAGGTTTTTGAATATCAATCGCCATTCACGCCGATAATTCACTACTCGTGCGTGAACGCCGTCGACGGGGACGCTAGCAATTGCGCGTCGACGATCGCGGAACCCTTCGACGGTATTCCGGTTTGTACTTACTACGACGAATGATTCACGACTAAAATGAAATTCGTTCTCGGCGCGCGCTCCCATAATAAAACGAACCACCAGATTTGCCGGGTTTATATAGAGGTGCGCATTCATCGAAACTCACCGACATGCATGGATGATGGTCGCCGGTCGTTTATCGAATTAAAAAGTCGAACCGCGAATCGATACGAGACTCCCCCCCGCAAAGCGGACTCGTCGCGTCGATCGGTCAACCTAGAACATCTCGCTTCACCCCCCTTGCTTGCAGCGCATCGCTCGACAGCGAACACACACCAGCGAAATGACCATCGCGATGCGAAAAGCGACCGGCGTGATTTCCGTCGACGAGCGAGATTCATCATCATCATCATCGGGCGAATAACCTGCGAGGCGCGCTTAGAACCCGGAAACATCTACGATTGATACGACACAAAAATCCATCATCCAACTATTTTTTAAATTTAATTACGCTCTGGCTTACTACAAACCGACCGACTTGCACCATTGTTATGCAATTTCTAAAAATTCAGGCGTTTCTCCGCGAATGCGCGTCTCGAAAGGTAGCCCTGCGACAATTTCACGTGCGATGTCAACAAAACAGTAAAAATCGACCAAAGCACCGAACCAGCGAGCGCTCACCTCTTTTAAACACGCGCGGAAAAAAACCGCGTGCTTCCCCATCACCTCAAGAAATTCGCGAATCCGCGTGATGATCTCGCCGTCGCCTTCGCGAGCGACATCGGCTTCGCTCCCACGAGCATACGTCCCCGAATAGCGGAATGAAATCGGAGTCGACTTGTTCCGCGGATCGCGTGTGATGATTCCGCTGTATTTCGCTTGATTAAGACACGAGTTCAGATGGTAAATGTTCTTGGCAGGCTGGAAATCGTACGTACGCATCAGTCGTGAGTAACACGATCGCAATACCCGATTGTAGTATCTCCTTTGATACAACACGGCGAATGTGCACAGCGCGCGTCGTAGAAAGATCCGATGCTCGATACGCGGCAGGTCCAATTCGAAGCGACCGACGCGACCACCGTTCGCGCTGTAAAAAGCCACCATGTATATGGCGTGGTCGATCTCGGGTAAGTTTCGATGAGGGTTCGCGATCACGTGTCGAGGGTCGGCATCCACGAAGAACGCTACACGCAGGCCGAAATTCCGACACGTCCGTTGCATCGACCAACACGCGAACGCGCGATCTTCTCATTGCTCCAAAAGTTCTCGGATACGAGTGAGCTCGCGTTGCGCGTCGCTCACTTTGTACCTGAGTATGTCACACGCTGGGGAAGACGGGGCGCACCCGAGCACCGTCGAGTGTGAATATCGGTTACAGCGACAGCAGAAGTACAACGCAAACGAGAGATTCGCGCGTGATAACTCACCAGCGCAGCGCGAGTCGACTTCGATTCGCGCGACGCGCGGCTTAACGTCGAAAGCGTCGAAGAAAAGAGCGGTGTCGTCGTCACCGCTCGCACCGAAGTCGAATGACGCCGCGTCGACCGGTAGAATGACCCATTCGCGAATAAGAAATGGCAGTTTGAGATCCTCGAGAGTCTCAGCGCTCGCCATGTTCTGTCGAGTTGTAATACGCGATGGACGCGCGCGAGACGGTATATATGTGGACGGGCGCGGAGACGGTCGCGGAGACGGTCGCAAAAACGGTCGGTCGCGGAGACGGTCGCAAAAACGGTCGCGGAGACGGTCGCAAAAACGGTCGCGGAGACGGTCGCAAAAACGGTCGCGGAGACGGCCACAAGAATAAATAGAAGCTCGAGGGTGGGCTGGTATCATTATCAACTTTCGCGTGTTTTCGAGATGCCACTCACCATATCTTCAGCGACACAACACGCGCGGTTGGCGCGCCGCCGTGCCCTTCGCGTGCGCAATAAAGGTGCGCGGACACGAGAACGATCGATCGAATCGATAAATCGTCGACGGATCACCGATTGACTGATGCGCGAATGTTTGGGCAGGAATCCTACATCTCAATGGCTACATTTCCTCGATCTCGAGACTCGATCGGTACGGAGACGTCGTGCGAGAGGTGCGTGCGCTTTTACAATATTCGCAAACTCCGGGAATCTCGCTGATTTTTTGTGGATCGCGAATGTCGCAGATTTGTCGCAATTCTCTCGGAGTCTCAGAACGGTCGAGGATTCGAAAAATGGCCAAGCTCATGAGAATTTTGCCACGGTGAGATGACCGCCATCTATAACGCGTATTTTGACGATGTATATTCAAAGCCGCGCGTGTATTTAATGTTGATGGTTTGTTTTTTGGTGCTGCAGAAAAACCCGATCGCGAGTGGTGCGGACGCGAGCCGCCGACGATGATGGCGACGCGGCCCGCTCGATGCTGAATCTGGCCATGAGCACACCCGGAAATTCGTCGGCCTTATGGAACGCGCTCATCGATTACGGCGCCGAGATCGACGAGGTGTTGATCTCCGAGATGTGCGCGGCGGGCAACGCGCCGGCCGTCCGGTGTTTGATAGCGCGCACCGAGAAATCGACACCCGGAGACTCTCGCAGCGTCTTGCGGCTCTCCGGCGATCAGATGTGCAAAGCCATCCGATCGGGGTCCGATCGGACGGTGAAATATGCGGCGAATCACGTGGCGCGCTGTCGAAAGGAAATGACGGCCGCCGAATGGAGACGGGTAAGCGTCGGTCTTTTTCCCTTACATGAAGCGGTGCGCTCGGGCACGACGAAGATGCTACTCGATCTGTTACGAGCGCGGGCGGACACGCGGTCGGTCGACGACTCGACGATGCTGATGCATACGCCGTTGCAAGAAGCGACCACCCGTGAGCGTTGGGATATGGCGGCCGCGTTGGTGGCCTTCATGCGCGAAGACGACACGGTGCGGGATTGGGAGGGTCTGCTGGCCGAGCGCTCGTCGGTTTCGTCTTCGACGGCGCCTTGGCGCGTAGAAGATTGCTACGCTCGCATCGAGCCGCATCGAATTGCAACAGAGCGCGGTGAATGATAACGATGTATTCATTGTATCTTTTAACAATATAAAGTTAAGCTTACAGTGATACTCGAGCCGTATTCGATGGATTTCGCATATTCACCATCGGTGACTTCATTATCGAACCGTTGCCACCACTAGCTGAACTTCATCACTCGGTCATCCGCTCTCGCGCCGATTGCGCCGCGCACCAGCGTCTGGCGGCTCGTGAATGGTGACGACCCTTTCCAAAGCCGCGCCAAAAAAAGTGGTCGGGCCGAAGTGACGACGGGCAGTGGCGCGGTCCGATCCGAGGAACGGCGAAGTCGCTTACGTGCGCGCGTACAATCGCGCCGACGACGGTGGCAGCCACATTTCGCGAACGAATCGGTTCCGCCATTCGTACTTCGCGCGAACGATACCCGCACGTCGCGAAACCCGTCGCGAAGATGAAAGTCGCGTCCTCCGCCTCGCCCTCCTCTCGACGCCGCCTTTCGTTACGCGAACATTTCATATCCCGCGATCGAACCGTGTTTGCCATTCGAACTTCGCACGAACGATGCCCGCGCGTCGCGAACCCGTCGCGAACACGCATCTCGCGTCCTCCGCCCGACCTCCTCTCAACACCGCCTTTCTCTACGCGAACATTTCGCATCCGCGACCGAAGCGACTCCGGCATTCGAACTTCGCGCGACCGATACTCGCACGTCGCAAAACCCATCGCGAAGACGAAAGTCGCGTCCTCCGCCTCGACCTCCTCTCGACGCCGCCTTTCGTTACGCGAACATTTCATATCCCGCGACCGAAGCGGCTCCAGCACGAGGCGAGGGTGAGGCCATCGAGACGATAGAGACCAATACTTAAGGCGAGGCGAGGCTGAGACCATAGCGTTGCCACCATTCGAACTTCGTACGTACCTCGGTCATCGCCCTCAACAACGCCGTCTATCTACAGGCACCTCATCCTCGTCAACACCGACATCGACGCCATCGCCGACGCCATCGACCGTTCCCGAAGGTGCGCTCGCCGCGACGACGACGTCAATCCCACCCCGCATCTTCATCCCGCTCGCGTTCAGTCGTCGTCGTCGAACAACAAATTATGTATATTAGCGACGCAAACGTCTCTAACTCATCATCAAACAACACCAAACCCACGACCGCTGATGAATTCAAAACGCAACCGCTGATGAATTCAAAACGCGACCGCCGAACACTCAACAATCATCATCTCAACACTCGACATCCACGCTCGACCGTTCACGAAACCGTGAACTCCGACGAGCGCTTTTATCGTAGGACCGTTTGTCGACCGTCAAGACCACCCCGACGATGTCGGACGCCCCGCCGCCCAACGACGTCGACGACGCGCGAACATTTCGCGACTTTCCCGCCAACGTCGTCGAGTTCCACAATTTCCACAAAGAATTGTCGAGAACCAAGAAACGCGACTTCACTCCCTACAAAATAAGGATTATTCCAAGGGCTTGGACCGTCGGCTTGGAACCCCATAGGACCCGGTAGGACAGGTATGTGTTTGAGAGGCGTTGGCGTTAACACTGGGAATTCCAAGGGCTTGGACAGCAAATGTCCAGGTCCAAGCCCCGTCCAAGCCGCGGTCCAAGGGCTTGGACCTGGACATTTGCTATCCAAGCCCTTGGAAACCCCTTGGAATTTACATAAAATTCCAATCGGTTTCCAAGCCGTTGGACCGTCGGTTTGGAATACCGTAGGACCCATTTGGACCGTCGGCTTGGAACCCCGTTGGACCCGCTTGGACCATCGGCTTGGATTCCCATAGGATTTTTTTAGATTGGCGATTCCAAGGGGGTTCCAAATGCTTGGACGGGGCTCGGACCTTATTAAACGGGCATTCCAATGGGGTTCCAAAGGCTTGGACGGGGCTTAGACTCTGCCAAACGGTGATTCCGAGGAGGGTCCAAGGGCTTGGACGCTGCAAAAAAACAGGTTCCAAAGGGGTTCCAAAGACTTGGACGGGTCTTGGACTCCGTCAAAAGAAGTTTCCGAGGGGGTTCCAAGGGCTTGGATAGGGCTTGGACTCAGTTAAACAGAGATTCCAACGTGATTCCAAGGGCTTGGAAGCTGTTAAATTAAGGTTCCAAGCGAGTTCCGAGGGCTTGGACGGGGCTTAGAATCTGTTAAACGAGAATTGCATGGCCAGGTTCCATTGTTCCAAAGCTTTGGAACAATGTTTCCAAAAGCTTGGACGGACAGGTTCCAAAGGCTTGGAACCATGGTTCCAAATACATTTATTTTGCTTCATACATTTCATTAATTTCAAACGCTTGGAACCGCATTTCCAACGATTTGGAACAACGTTTCCAAAAGGCTTAAACATATATGGCTCCAAAGGCTTAAACGGACATGGTTCCAAAGACTTGGAACCATGGCTCCAAATACATTTAAAGTGAGAATATGCAGGTATGCAGGGTTAAGGGGTACTGCGCAATTCCAAAATACACTTGCAATTGTTGCTACATTGTTTTCATGTTTCTTTGCACACATACATTATGATGTCGTGTGCATGCTGTACATGCAGAAAGTTTAAAGGTTGCGATGCTAAGTTGCAAATACGTCATCATCATTGGATAAATAACATTACTTGACAGAGTTACAAGTGCGTGGGATCTAGGTTCAGGCTAATAATGCTATCACAAGTCAGGGATTCTACCGAAAGCTGCAAGCTTTCGAAACTACTCTTAAAACTACTCTAATTAGTTTGAAACTTTTAAATTGAAATCTGTTCCGCTAATTGCAAGCACTGACGCACTTGAAACACGACCTGCGAACATGCCGTAAAACAGAACAAAATCAGCGTTCATCAGACGCCGAACCGCAAGTAAAATAATAAACTTCAGTCAACGAAACGCAAATCAGATCCAACGTTTAAACAGTCTTACCTGCGATAGAGCAATTCTCGACCCGGGCGGTACCAATCCCTGAAAAAGTAAAACACAAAGCTCAGTTCAACACGCATATGTGGAAAACATACCGGCGTGTTATGGCCGATTCTCGAGCATCGGTACTATTTTGGGCTGACGCTATTTTTAAAAGTGCAGGTTTGTGGGATTAATGATACGGTGTTGCTACTACGATGATGCTGAACTGTTTTCAAACAAAATGCTGAAAACAACTCTGCGCGCGCAACATGCAAGGCTGCTAGATAACGGCAGGTACGTTCAAGAACTGTCGTTGCGGCATTCTCAGTGTCACAGCGAATTGAGCCCGTACCGTTTGAATAACTCCGCCGCAGAGATCTTTCAGACTTCCTGGAATCGCGTTTACGTCCCGGACCCGAGCGTCACCGGAGAATTTCCTGCAGATCTCCACAAAGTAATCTTGCGAAAATGAGAAGAAAGAAGACACGGCTAAGCTCATATAGATAATTACAGTACAAACCTGGACATACAATACTGCAAGTCTTCGACGGCGTTGAGGTGAAATATGAAGTTCCGTATTGTAAAGTGTCGGGTCTTCACTGTGTCCACAGTCCACACGACAGTCACAGAGTACCGTTCGTCTAGCCATTTGAAAATCCATCGTCTTCAAAGGTCGCGATACTCGCGATTACTCGCGATTACTCGCGATTACTCGCGATTACTAACGATTACTCGCGATTACTCGCGATTACTAACGATTACTCGCGATTACTCGCGATTACTCGCGATTCTACTACGTACGGCGAAAGACTGAGCAGTCGATCCAACCATTCGTGCACGACGAATCCAATTTAATCTTCGATCTGAGCAGTAATCGCTATACTGTATATGTCTGTTTTCTGGACTGTTGCTTTTTATTTTTGGAGCAAGTCCTTCTACAGAATTCGTCGCAGCTCTATTTTTAGAAATTTCCCGTAAGATGTGCATAATTGACGGTAGAAAACAATTTTTCTGCATTTTTCACGTCGCTGCATATCAAAAACATCGGGGCCAAACATATGTCCACTTTTCAAAAAAACAGAAAATTTTCCGAAATTTTGTTTTTTGGGCTTTTTACACAAAAAACAGCCAAGTGTTAAGCTTAGAAATAAGAGGCTTCACTTTGGAATTCCAGGGGCATGGAATTTCTCAAGTGGGAGCAAATGTCCAGTTCCGATGGACTTCCAAGGGCTTGGATAAACCCCCAGAAGTGGACCTAGTCGATTTTTACCAAAAAAGTTCCATGCCATTGGTTTGAGTGGGCCAACCCGTTGGAATATTGGTCCTTAGGTGATTTTTGCAATCCTCAAAACGTTCTAAAAAACTTTGTGCGATTCCAATGCTTCACTTTGGAATTCCAGAGGCATGGAATTTTTCAAGTGGGAGCAAATGTCCAGTTCCAATGGACTTCCAAGCCTCTGGATTAATCCCCAGAAGTGGACCTAGTCGATTTTTAAGATGGTTTTTCCAAACCGATGGACACCGTAATCCCTGGCCTGTCCGGGCGCCCGGATTGTGCCTAAAAACGTAGAAACCCTGATGTAAAGGTGACAAACCGGACTTTTGCCGAATGTTGAAGGTATTTAATTCCGACCGCCCGGAACTACGTTCCCACGCGCCGGACCATGGGTCCGGGCGCCCGGAATGCATCTGAAAACCTTACAAGTCCGGTCAGACAACTCACACTTCTTACATGGATTCGCAGGAATAATGGCTAGGCAAAGGCGTGGACTAGCTCGAAACGAGAACGCGGAAGGCACTCCATGCCCATGCGATCAATGCAGACTCCGATTTTGCTACTCCAAAAACAGATTAAGCGGCATTTGATCCTACATCCGCCCGTCGCACGCCTCTCCAATGACCGAGATCATGAAGAAAACGACTCTCTTGACGGTGCCGAAAGTGTGAATGATGACGGTGAGACGGATCCACCATCAGAGACGGACGAAGAGGAAGAACACGAGGATGCCACATATCTTCATGACCAAGCATGCCGAACGGATGCTCCGGAAGATCCGTGAAAACTTCTTCAGCCCGATTGAGTATGCATCGTCCGACTCGGTGAGTTCTAAATCCCGTCCAAGCCGTTGGAACCATTGTTTAACAATATCCAAGCCCCGTCCAAGCCTTTGGAACAACCTTGGATTCCCCCACGAAGAAGAGTCCAAGCATCGTCCAAGCCTTTGGAACACCTTTAGAGCCATCACTTAATGTATCGGTCACGTTAAATTGACCTGGAAAGCGAGTTTCGAATTTTGGATTTGGTTTTTTTGCTCTACGTTAGATTTCGAAATTTCGATTTGGCTGATTTTGCTCTACGTTAGATTTTCAGATTTCAGTCTTCGGGATGCTGGATTTTCGAATTTTGGATTTGTTTTTTGCTCTACGTTAGATTTTCGAAATTTCGATTTGGCTGATTTTGCTCTACGTTAGATTTCAGATTTCAGTCTTCGGGATCCTGGATTTCGAATTTGGATTTGTTTTTTTGCTCTACGTTAGATTTCGTGGGTCAGCTTCGGAACACTGGGTTTCGGACTTTGGGATGCATATCTTAAATTGGAGTGCTTCGCAAATACAGGCAATTAATGCCAATTATCTTGCCTGCACGGACCACCTGGTGCCCGTCCGTCATAGAAGCCTCCCTTTAACATGGGGATGCTGGACGGTTAGAGTACTGACCACGACGGGTGGGTTACTCTACACGAGTAGCACACCGGAAGTGGCCAGGCTCGAAAATCGTCCATCCCTTTCCACAAGATTGGGGCCCGGTAGAGACCGGGGTGCGATTTTCGAGGAGCATTTCTCCTGAAAGGAAGAGTGCTCTGGTGTGGTTGTTGTCTCGAACAGGGACACGAGCCAGACTCAGCCCCACGAAAGGGATTGCTTTTCTTCGATGGTGCATGCCGCTTTAACGCGTCGCCGGATTTGAGGCAAGCCTCGTTCGGAGTAGCACTCTGCTCAGAACAAGGTCAACAGTGGACCCGGGACTACGGGCGCCTTGGATCCAATTTAACAGCTTCCAAGTCACTTCACTTAGTGTATCGGTCTCGTTGAGCACCACGTGCTGCCAAGTCAGAACCTACCAGTTGTAAATATATTGTAATATATAACACGCATTGTACAGATAATACTAACTTACCTGGAGTTCCAAAGGGGTTCCGAAGGCTTGGATGCGCCTTGGAATCCGTCAAACGCAAGTTCCGAAGCGGTTCCAAACCATTGGACTAAGCCTGGACACCATAAGATATCACTTCCATAATCGTTCCAAAGGCTTGGACGGTCTTGAACTGCACGTAGCAAGAATGATCGGTCCAGAGAATTATCAGTCTATATATCAAGCACTTGCTCATAGCGTTCCGCTCTCAGATCGGGAAGTTCCAAGGGCTTGGAATTTCGGAACACGCTCCCGTGTTGCCCAGAGACTGGGCCTATGGGGTTCCAAGGGCTTGGAATCTTTTGAAACCCGCGCTCGTGCTGCGCAGAGACCGGTCCTATGGGGTTCCAAGCCGTGGAGCCTCCGGGCTCGAGCTTCATTCCTCGTACTAACAAGGTCCAAGGGCTTGGAATTTTTTGAAACCCACGCCCGTGCTGCGCAGAGACCGATCCTATGGGGTTCCAAGCCGTTGAGCCTCCGGGTTTGAGCTTCATTCCTCGTACTAACAAGGTCCAAGGGCTTGGAATCTTTTGAAACCCTCGCACGTGCTGCGCTGAGACCGGTCCAATGGGGTTCCAAGCCGTTGAGCCTCCGGGTTCGAGCTTCATTACTCGTACTAGCAAGTTCCAAAGGCTTGGAATCTTTTGAAACCACGCCCGTGCTGCGCGGAGACCGGTCCAATGGGGTTCCAAGCCGTTGAACCTCCGATTTCAGACTGCCGACCTCAGACCGGAAAGTTCCAAAGGCTTGGAATTGTCCAAAATGAATTCCAAACCGTTGGAACCGCCTTGGACCGACGACTTCGGTCATACGTAATCCGAGGACATAGGTCCAACGGCTTGGAATCGACCAGGACCCATTGGACTAACAAATTTCGGTCCAGCCCCTTGGAACCCAGTAGGACCATCGGCTTGGAACCCCATAGGACTCCTAGGGAAAAACCCAAAGCTTCACCTTGCAATTCCTGGCGGTTTCCAAAGGCTTGGAATTTTACCAAATATTTTCAGGACGGGTCCGGGCGCCCGGAATGGTGCCGTCCAAGCCTTTGGAATAATCCCTATTTTGTAGGGACTAGTTCACTTGGCACGTGAAACCCACCTCCTCGGTGGCATCGCCCGATGACGAACTGCGTATGGCATTCTTCGAGTGCAAAGACAAACTTGTGAAATACGCGGACCGACATCATCACGAGTTATACCTCGTCTACGACCCGAATGCGTTCACGGACAAGACGACCGGTAAAGAAGTCACCGGGCACGGATTGTGGACCTCCGTTCGCGATCACGCGCCGTTCGCGCGCATGGCCTTATTATGCGACTTCAAAGACAAGAAAATTGATCGATGGTACGAAGTCTTACGCGACGATCACCCCGCGCGGTTCGTGATCGACATCGACACTTCCTTCGCCATGGAGGTCAAGGAGAAGGTGGCTCTATTACGAGATTTCATTCTTTGCGCGAAGCTCGTAATGAAAAACCGATGCGTCAATCATCTGCCCATTCTCGACGACGACGACAACACCAAATTTCAAAAACTATGGCGCATCACGGACGCGTCCAACGACGAGAACACCAACTTTCATCTTGTGCTCACCGGTCTCGGCCATCTGTCGAATCATAACGTGGAAGCCAAGAAGCTCAGCAACGAGATCGCATGCATGCTCATGGTGCGCCGTGGACTCATCGACGAGTACTACGGGTACGCCGAGAACTGTTGGGGGTTTTTAGATGCTAGAATCTACAGCAGCTGGCACTCTATGCGCTTGCCGCTCATGGTCGGAGGCAAACTCGATCCCGAGAAGAAGCGACCATTCATTCCCGTGGATGTGAACTTCAAGAAAAACACCATCACAGAAATTCCGCACGAGTACGAGAATGGTTTTGCCGACGCGTTCCCCGACTACATGGCGTCTTTCGTCACTCCGGACGAGATGAAAGTGAAGTTGGACCTCTCGCCGCTATCGAAGGGAAATCTCTTCGCCGCGCGACAAGCCGTGACGCCCAATGACCGCCAAGACGGCGAGACCGTCGCGACGGACGAAGACGAAGACGAAGACGCCCTGCTGATGACGACGACGACGGTTTTTGTTGGGCGAAGATTGTATCTATTGACAAGGAGGACGCAGGCAAGTGGTGGTATCTCATTGAGTATGAGGATGGGGATCAGGAAACGATGGATTTGGAGGAGCTTCGCCCACACTTGTCTGTGCATGGGCATACGCTTCGTGATGAGGCCATACAGGGTCTCTCGTTTGCATTCACGTATTTGGAGGACCGCTTAACTGGGAACTGTGAGTCGAGCTATGACTGTACTCACACGTTCCTGGTGTTTGAACTCGTGCAGCTTTTTGACCCGTCGCTCGATTGTGTCTGAGAAGGCTGCTGATGTCGACTCGACTTGGGTACAGAGATTGGCTTCCATAGTCCCCTTGGCACGTGAAGCTGATGGATCCTTAACCCCTAAGCTGCTATGTGATGAGCTAGCTCATCAAACCACATGTTTCAAAACGTACATATCAGCCACTTGCTTCAACCAATCTGGTCAAAATCGCTCGCCCGAGCTTTTTGTGGTCACCAGTATATGCACATCCAATACTCAATTCGCTACTCGGCACATATATCACCGATATATATCTCACTCGTGAGTATTTCTCCCACCCGAAAAATCCCAAAACTCTCACTTTCGTGAGATTGAAAATCCGTCAAAATGGTCCTAAAATACGAAATAATGAGGTATATGGCCTATGCATCGACATATATGTATGTGCTTTAGTGTATACTGTCACGTGGAATAAACACGTGCCCCATACGAACTATATATGCGCTATGTATACCCGTTATTAGCAAAAAACACCAAATTTGGCCTTACGTATGGAAAACATTTACATACCGATGTTTTTTCACTGTTTTTTGTTGTTTTTTTCACATATAACGCCGCATACTTCGATATTGAACTAGATATTGCTCAATTTGTCATTACACATTTAACGAAATGGATAAATCTGATTGTTTCATGATAGTGAGGTGGTTTGGTGCTCGAAATACGGGCGGTAAGGAGCTGGTTCCCAATTTTATTACTCCCAAATTACCGATAAATTTGCTTGTATATTGTCGATATATCAGTATATATATGATAAATGCATGCATGCGATGGCTCAAAATGTCCATGCAAGAGTTGTGAATCCTAAGTGCCCCAACGCGCACGCGGACGCGCGAGTATATAGTACGATTGAAGCGTATTTAATGAAAATGATTTTTTGCCAAAAAATTCCGTTCGCAGCTTAGGGGTTAATCTCTCGGTTGGAGGGGGAACTCGCGACATACGTTAGCCTTGCTAGCTAGTGGTTTCACCTGTGATCACAAAGACATCGACATGTTCACTGATAACGTGCTTGGTTGGTGGCGATAAAGCTTATCGGACACTAGGTGGGAAGGATGTCATGACCAGATCGCGTCATTGTGACCTGAAATCGCGACCTGACCTCATCAAGGCGTGACACAAGCGTCGTCACGCTCGTGTCGCCGGCGATTTCTGCCGAAGTCCTAACTCGCGTGTTCAACTGTGACATCATGAGTCGCAAACGCTGAATGTCTTAGTCAACAGTGCCGTTCGTAAGTTATTAAGTATGGAAATATAGGTTTTTGCTTCCCCGCCCCAACTTTGTTGCGCTACTGCAGGCACACCCCCTTGTGAATTTAATCACATTACATGAAGTACAATTTTTTTCAACGTTCGTAACCAGTATATATGTATTCACAAGGAGAATACCTTTTTTTGAGCTATTGAACGACCCCATCCGCAACCGCATCAGCTTCGTGTGCAGTCGCGACTGCAAGCTAAGTTGATGCGGTTTAAGATGTGGTTGACCCCCATGGGATGAAAGCTTGGCAGTCGAGGGGTTTTCGTGCGTTTCGGCGCACGGAACTTGACACTGATATTATTGATAGTAATATCAGTTCACCCTCTCAAGCGCAAGCACTTGCATTAAGTATACTTCAAACGAGCGCATCTTAGCATTGAGCTTTTTGGGTTTGGGGTTTAATGCACCCAAAACCAAAAATGCCAAACAGTCAAGGCCTTCCCGTGGGTTCTAGCACGCGAAACTTGGCACAAAAACTGCCAAGATACATATCTTCATTCAAGTTACCTGAAGCCCAAGGCTTCAAGTTATTCGTGCGCGAAACGCGCAATTTATTTCTAAGGCATTATTGGTTTGGGAAACGAACCCAAACCCAATAAGTCTGCCAAAGAAATAGATCTGCCGTTTTGCGCACAGTTTGTTTCAGATGCTGTGCGTTGGGTGACTTGAAGATATATATGTTAGAAACATTTGTGCCGAGTTTCGCGTGCTAGAACCCACGGGAAGGCCTTGACTGTTTGGCATTTTTGGTTTTGGGTGCATTAAAACCCAAACCCAAAAAGCTCAATGCTAAGATGCGCTCGTTTGAAGTATACTTAATGCAAGTGCTTGCGCTTGAGAGGGTGAACTGATATTACTATCAATAATATCAGTGTCAAGTTCCGCGCGCTGAAACGCACGAAAACCCCTCGACTGCCAAGCTTTCATCCCATGGGGGTCAACCACATCTTAAACCGCATCAACTTAGCTTGCAGTCGCGACTGCACACGAAGCTGATGCGGTTGCGGATGGGGTCGTTCAATAGCTTTAAAAAAAGGTATTCTCCTTGTGAATACATATATACTGGTTACGAACGTTGAAAAAAATTGTACTTCATGTAATGTGATTAAATTCACAAGGGGGTGTGCCTGCAGTAGCGCAAAAAAGTTGGGGCGGGGAAGCAAAAACCTATATTTCCATACTTAATAACTTATGAACGGCACTGTTGACTGAGACATTCAGCGTTTGCGACTCATGATGTCACAATTGATCTCTCGAGTTAGGACTTCGCCAGAAATCGCCGGCGACACGAGCGTGACGACGCTTGTGTCACGCCTTGATGAGGCCAAGTCGCGATTTCAGGTCACAATGACGCGATCTGGTCATGACATCCTTCCCATCTAGTGTCCGATAAGCTTTATCGTTGGTGGCGCAACAATGGGAAGGCAGTTCCAGCTTGGGCACTTGCAGCACGTATCGTATTTTCCATGTCTCCAAACTCGTGTGCTAGTGAACGTGTTTTTTCACTGCTCTCAGATATGTTTGGTGACAAGCAGATTCACTCCATGGCAGACTATGTGCAGGCAGCTTTAATGCTTAGGTACAATGCCCGGCTGTAAGTGTAGTTCGTTGCTTCTTATACTCATCATTTCGAATAATGCATAAAGTGACACTTCATAATATGCAATCATTCAGTAACTCGTCCATAAATAAATCGTATTCAGCTAGAGAATAACTACCTTGCACCATACAGGCCTTTATCAAAACCGATAAATATGCACGAAAAATATGTGCATCTGCACATCCTACAAATGTTGTTATTATGCCCACTTTACCAGATTTTTCGATAAATTTCCGATAAATTTCCGATAAAAATAGGTGAAAGTGTGATAAATGTGCGAAATAAATGTAGGCGATTTTGAAATAAATTTGAGGAATTTATTACCAGTCTGTGATGAGTGCGTCAAACAGGATAATAGAGAAGAGACATACGACTCTATATACTGTGCAGACCAAACTGTCTAGCACCGAGATCGACAAATGTCACTGACTATAGTCAGTACGACTACTAGTACCACTACTGTACTACTACGAGTACTCAAGGCACTATAGTCCAACACCAGCCAACGGCTCGAATATAGCCGTTGGGGTTTAGGGTTTAGGGTTCGGAGCCAGATCTGAATCTGCTACGTGTGACACACGTAACTAGAGACAGTCAGACTGCTAGGGGGTCAAAGCATACTGGTAGGGTACCCCATACCAGCAGAAAGTACCCTATCCGCCATGCCTATTAAAGGGCCCTAGAGGCCTCCCGTTCGCAAGCGAGCAAGAAGAAATAGTAGTTAGATGCCTTAACTTCAATATTCCGGCGAGTTTTCTTCAAATCATTAACTACACAACTTGCAATAAATTATCTTATCAGCCCTTGAGGCTGTTTTTCGTGAACCTGTTCCGTGGAAAAGAGAGCGAAAACGGGCATTTGAGCGCTTTTGCCAAGACATGCCAGAGTTTCTCCGAGCCTCTTCGATCAACTGTAACGTCGACCCTCGCGGCCGCGCTCGGAGAAACTCTGGGGACAAGAGTAGGGGGTGACCTCTTCTCCTATAAGGAGATACAGTGCATGCATCACTGAACTAATAAGTACTGAACTAATATAGCACTAAACTAATACGCGAATCTGTGCATCCACCAATAATCACTGAACTAATTGATTATTAGTTTAAAAAGATATCACTGAACTAATACTTTATTAGTTCAGTGAGAACTAATAAATTATTAATTCAGTGCACTGAATTAATAATTTATTAGTTCTGGAAAATATTTAATTTATTAGTTCAACGGGAACTAATAAGTTATTAGTTCGGTGCACTGAACTAATAATTTATTAGTTCCACGTGTCGAAATCGGATGGATGTCAGCCGCAACCCTGCCGCCAGATTTCAAGCGTCAATATTGTTGCTTTCTTTAATTCCTTCATAAACTTTCACCCGTCGTCATGGGTCGCGGGCGAGTGCCTGGCACGTCTTGTAAGGGCTTGAAACACACAGCTTTATCGTTTGAGGCTAAACAGTCCATTCTAACATGGGCTTCAGAGAAGAACGAGCATGGCCTGTGTCCGACTCAGAGCTAGCGAGGAGAGTACAAAATTTTTACAACTTGCCAAAAGCGCCCAGCCAAGCTACGATATCAGCAACTCTTAAGAAGCGAAAAGAGTTAGAATCAAAGTTCGAATCATATTCAAGCAAGGATAAGGCTCTTAAGAAGGATAGGGGATCCTATGTTCCGGAACTAGAGAACTTTGGTTTCTTCAGCTCGAAAATGCCGCAGCCCCGATCAACGACGAAATCCTATTGACAGATGGGTCAGATGGGCCTGGAGAGTTCGCACACGGAGACGGCAGAGGAGTTTGTGCTTGACTCAGATGAGGTTGTGATTGAGGAACAGAAGGAGGTGAGCACGATTGTGGCAGAAGTGCTTTAAACTGAACCTGAGGAGCTTATGTCTTCTGCCGAGGAGGAGACAGAAGATCAGCGTGACAGTGGTGAAAGTGACCCTGAGTTGATAGTCCCTTCCTTGAAGCGGGCTAGGGAGATGGCCCAGCAATTGGAACTATTCACCCAGGAGAATGTAGAGCAGCTTGGGGTACAGTCAGCAGAGACAATAAGTTGGTTGTCCGGGCAACTGACAAAGATGTTGGTGTCAGATGGGGCAAGGCAAACCAAGGTGGACAACTTTTTTTTCTCCAGCAGCTGCAGGTGAACCAAGTGTTGCAGGAAGTGAGGGAAGCCTGAGGGACAGTGACTGGGAGGGGGAAGGGGTCAGTGACCTGGAGGAGGATCTGCAGGACAGCTTGGTTTCGGTGGTTCCTGAGACCCAAGACAGTGTCCCACGGTGGCCTGCAGGAGCACCACACCAGGGTGACGGTGCCAGGTTGATGGAGGAAGAGACTGAGGATCTGGTTGATTTTGATGAGGAGGCTGCTGATCACATGAAATAATTAGATCAAGGGCCAGTATCGATAGTGCCGACTTCGCGACATATCGATAGTATCGCTACTATCACTATCAGTCGATCCCGTGAATTTAGCTATCGCGAAATATCACTATCAGTCGATTCGTCGCCTGCCACATATCACTATCAGTCGACTCGAATATGCGAACTATCATTATCAGTCGATTTGAACGTACCCGACTATGTCATCAATCGATTGGTCGGCGGATTTCGAGGTATCGATTTCGAATTCCCGTGTCACCACTATCGTTCGACAACAAGGCGGCCATTTTACAAATATTATTACCTAGACCGCCGTCACGCGACGACGCGAGGCTTCCCGTCACAAACCTTAGACAGTCTTGAGACCATAAAAACAATCGTCAAGCACAAAGCCCGGCATCGATCATGCCTACACACAAGACGAACCCACGCAGGGGACAGAAGCGTCCACAAGATAATAGTGGAAGTGTAGAGTCCGAAACTCTAGGCTCAGGAAAACTTGGAAAAAGATCGTCCTTTCGGCCGGTCGTCAAGGTGCAGGGTACCGGAGATGTCAAGCTAAATAACACGTAGTTCTGAGTAGTTGATATCCTTCGTTGAAGTTGATATCCTGCGTGTGTGGGTAGCACTCACTGCGTAAGCCACTATCGGCACTATCGGTATGATTGAACTATCGTTGATTATTGGTTAAGTAATCGCATTATCACTGTCAGTCAATGGTGAAACTTTCACTATCACTATCAATCGATAGTAACTTTCGTGAAAATCGGTATCAGTCGATTCCATAGCATTCTACTATCACTATCAATCGAGTTGGGCTTTGTACACTATCAGTATCAATCGATTCGAATTGTTGAGAAGTCGGGGAATATCGATCCCTTAAATCTTAGGCGATACTGGCCCTTGAATTAGATGTATACATATTTTGTAAGCAAATAGCAAAATTGAATGCCATGTGAATACATAACCCTACTGTAGTGAATGTGCATTCACAACATTCTTAAAATCTGTGGCGTGGTGTTTATTTCATTCCGTTGCTATAGAGAATACTATAGAATCTGGGCCTTCCTTGTTCCTGCCCGACCTGCCCGTGACGAGATGAGTAAAAGTACTGCAGGGCTACATATCACCGGAATATTACATCTCACCGCGTTATCACATCTCACCGGAATAATACATCTCACCGCGTTACTGCATCTCACCGCAATATTACATCTCACCGCACGTGTCAGTTTAGTTCAATGCCCAAAGTAATAAATTATTACATCACCGATTAAACTAATAATTTATTAGTTCAGTGCACTGAACTAATACATATTAGTTCAATACAGTTATTGCATAACTTTTTTCCTCGTCGATTTGGCCAGATTCTATGAGGAGATTTGTCGCGCGCCGCGACTGCATAACTTGTCAAAACTCCTCATGAAACCATCGAGCGTGTTCAAAATGCGATATCGCGTGAAAATGAAAAGGTGAGGAGTGAGGAGTAAAAGGGTGGGGCTCCTCCAGAGGTGCCCGACAGAAAACTCCTCATGAAAGTTGTCCATGGTGGCATCTGAAAATTTTAGACCAATAAAAATACACAGCGTGGATCTCTTTCTGAGCATGAAATCTGGTTTTTCTTCGCATCGTTAGCGTTTATTGCTGTTCTGCGGAACTTACGGGAGAAGTCTCACTGCCTGTTTGACCGTGTATATTGCACCAAAAAAATGATACTAAGCACGCGCATGCACAGAATCATGTTCTTAAGACTGTTGGTACCAAGTAGGTACCAACAGTCTGAGGATCCGCTAACGCATTCTTCACATTTTCAGATTCCACTCAAGCGGGCAACTTGCGCCCGGTTTCGGGAGTATGTGTTTTCACGCAAAAGCGAATTCGCCTCCAAATTCGCCGCGATAACTTTCGCCTCGCTGACCGCGTTAACAAAAGTAAAACAGAAATGGAATGCTGAGACTCTTGCGCATCGATTGCACTCATCCGATATACCCCACGAGCGAGTGGGGTATAGCGGATGCTCGATTGAGCGTTCGGTTCGGAGGGTAGAGCGAGCCAAATCACACCCGATGCGAAGATTTGCTTCAGTTCTTGTAACTTAACAACAACTGGACAGCATGGAACCACCGGTATGCTTCCTTAGACGCATACCAGTAGGTCTGAAAAGACCTGGGGCGCAAATTTTCATTTTTGCGGCCACGAAAATTAATACCCTGACGCCGAAACCCTGAATTTTCGATCCCGCGGCACCGTTACTATCTTTTCTGACGTGTCGACGGCCATCACAGCTCTTCGCGAGGAGTTATCTGAAGTTATGCAACCCAGGCGGCTCCTGACTCCTGTTCGATTTGCTGAGAATCCATGAGGACCGCAAACTTTTCGACTCCTCGCGCGATGGCTTTTTTCAGTCGCGGTCCTCACGGATTTCTGATGGATTTTCGTGAGGAAAAAAAGTTATGCAATAACTGTAATGACTGAACTAATAGATTATTAGTTCAATGATTGAACTAATAATTTATTAGTTTAATCACTCAACTAATACTACAAGTCTAATGCGGAATTATTTAACACAATTGGTTTAATAGAAGGACCGTCCGACTAAAATATTGTATTAACTATTTCTGGCCGACTAAAACCCCTGAAAAATGGCCCAAAAATGGGCCAAAAATGGGCCAGAAAATGTCCCCAAAATTGCCTAAATATGGCCTAAAAATGCCCCCAAAATGCTAAAATTTCGCCAAATCTCGCGCCTGCGGCGCTTAAGGTGCTTGAAATCTCAGGCTTCTTCCCGTAAAATCTCACCTCGTATGGATGAAACGTTGGATTTCACTTACTTTTCTGTTGTGTCACCAAATCGCATCCAACGCGTCGTCCATACGTAGCAGGCCTTACAAGCCTGTGACCGTGGGATCAATACCGACTAAACCTACTAAGCGATCGGGCGACTAAAAATCTGATTAAATACCCTTCCGACTAATATAAAAATAATAGAGGGCCCGACTAATAATTCCGCATTAGACTTGTAGTACTGAACTAATACCAATCTCTTACCTCGAACGTATTAGTTCAGTGATGCATGCACTGTAGCCGTTTGCACTTCTGTTTTAGGTGTGATGATGAACATCAGTCCTTTAACAACGCCGCATCATTCTGATACACAAGAAGCTTATTGCAACTCATCTACAGCGCGTTTTTTGAACACTACATACGTGCGACAGATCACTACGTACCACAAGCCGATACTCCGACGAAGCGTACAACCAGCTAAAGTTGCCCTCACTGGCGTACGCAAGAGGTCGTACGCCTCCCCCCCCTGTTCCCCGCCAATTTTCTTTTGAGGGACATGATGGTGTGTATGCGTGTGCGTGTGGTGATTGTGAACGTTATGGTTTCAGGTACTCTTTCGCTGCGCGCATTGCTGACCGTGAAGCGGATTTCTGTTGCCCACGCCATCTGGTTCGTGCACGATTCCTTAAGATTGTTCATTCGGGTAGTATGGAAAGACAACTCGGGAGATCTTACCTGCAGTGTCTTATCTTCCGTGGAACGAAATTTTGGTTCTGCCAGTTGTTCTTTGATATCAGGGAAGTGCGTTCGCTCACCGCTCGCCATCCGGGAATTGATTTGAATACCGTATTCCGCCCAGTCTTTTCCCCGTACTTACCTACTTGCTTCGCGTGTGCAGGGTGGCGCTACTTCCCGCTGCTTAGCGAGTAAACAAGTGTCAGCCATGGGTGACGCCGAGGCAAAGGCTGCGGCGCTGAAGTCAGTGACGCAAGATCCGGAGACTCTAAAGGGGCTCTCTGAAGGGCTTCAAAGCGATCGCGACGTGGTTCTCGCGGCCATGGTCGCGCTGACAAGAGAAACCGAAAGGGATTTCAGCTCTAATTCTAAGGTGTGGTCTTTTGGGGGCTTTAGCCGTTGAGTTTTAGTAGAAGAGTGTTGATTTTTCTCTGTAGGGTCAAAGCGAACTCGTATGACCTTGCCAGCGCACTGGATTTTAGCACCTGTACTGTTGAACTATCCGTACCTCAGTCTGGGGTCTCGCACTTTACCACGTGTGTTGATGCCCCAAGGCCGCGTGAGCTCAAAAAATGTGGGTCACGGGGCTCTCTTTGCTGGCAGATGAATTTGCTGACGCACGTGCAAAGTCACGAGGAACTCCTTGGAGACCGCGCGTTCGTGCTCGAACTGGTGGGGATTAATGGACTATGCCTTCAACATTGCAATTCGAAGGGTCGCGATTACGTGAATGACCGGGAGGTGCTGTTGACAGCGCTGCGATCGCCCAACGGCATCGGCTCGCCCGGCGGCATCGGCGGGAGCTACAATTCAACCTACTATTACGATAAGGTGTGGGACAAGGTTCCCAAGGAACTAAAGGCCGACAAGGAGGTGGTGCTGTTGGCGGTTCATGAGCACGTCTGCGGGATGAGAACGGTACCGGAAGAGCTGAAAGCCGACAAGGACGTGGCCCTCGCCTTTGTTACCTGCTCCAAGTTTAATAAACCGTTCCATAATCCTGAGATGGAGCTACTGCCGCCGGCGCTATTGGCGGATCGCGACGTGATTTCGGCAGCGGTCAGCACGAACGGGCGTTTGCTTCGATATGCCTCAGAGTCGCTCCGCGACGACCGTGAGTTGGCGCTGATCGCCGTCGCGAACGGCGACGCTCTTTCAGTATTATCCGAGCGTCTGCGAGACGACAAGGAGGTCGTGATGCGAGCATTGACTAGCAAATATCCAGCTGAACGCCTTGTTGATGGACTATCTAGTGGAGCCAAGTCTGCATCAAACCGACTTAAGGAAGACAAGGAGGTCGTGCTCGCAGCAATGGAGCAGAACGTGTTTCAGTTCAGGTTTGCGGCCGAGTCGCTTAGAGATGACGTGCCGTTTGCGCTGCAAGCCCTTGAGCGTGAAGGAAAGCTTCTCAGCAGTTGTGGAGCCACTGTGAAGGCGGACAGGGAGGCGGTGCTCACGGCGCTACGTAACGGTGCGCAGCTGCAGGACGCTGCAGAGTCGCTGCGAGGCGATCGTGAGATGTTGCTCGAGGCGGTGAAGGCATCAGCGCAAGTATCGGACGGACCGCAGGACTGGAAGGTGGTACGGAAAATGGCAAATCAATTTGAGGCGGCTGCCCCAGAGCTGAGGGAAGACTTGGAGATCGTAATGGCAATGGTGGAGAGAGGGTTATCCCCGGGTTGGTTCAAAGGGATGCTGTCGGAACGACTCAAGGCGGACCGCGGGCTGCTGCTTGCGATGACCACAAGACATCCCGACGTGTTGGAGAGTGCGCCGAAGGAGCTGTGTGCCGAGAAGGCATTTGCGCTGGAGGCTGTGCAGTGTAACAGCGGAGCGCTCAAGTACCTCTCCAAGGAGAACCAGGCGGACCCTGACGTGGGGAAGGCAGCTCATCCTAACTTGAATCCACTGGATTTCCCTGCCCACCTACATGGTTCCTACGACTATTACGAGAAGGATGAAAGTTACAGCGACTGGGGGAGTTCTTCACAGACACTCACGCTTGAGGCATATGGCGTTGCCAAGTACTACCAGCAAGTCGTGATGGATCGAGACACGGATGATACCTATACAACCTATGGGAAGTGGTCCTACAGTCAGGACCCCACGCCTACGGTCACTTTCAAAGGGCATACAAAAACCGGGAAACAGAACTACGGCAGTGACACGACGCGTGAAGTGAGCACTGAGACAATCTTTACAGTTGTGGAGGGTGGGGTTCAGTGTGGTCGCCTGTTGTTGAAAAAGCTGTGATAGATTTTTCATGAGAATTTCTGCTCAGTTTTGGAGCAGATATGCTACAGCTCGACTCGGAATCTGGACTAATGAGTCCACTACTAAGCATGATAAAGAGCCAAGAGCCTATGCTGGTCTATTTGTTACCCCTGTATCACCTCTATTAGTCTTGCATTGTTACTCAGGTAGATTTGCAGGATCCTCGTTAACATCGTCATATGTTTCAAAGCTGCCTTGTGCCCGCAGGAGGACAACACGACCTTGCATAAATTTATATATCTATTTTCTAGGCAGGTCCTGCAATCTGATTCCGGGTTACAAATTGCGCGTTAAGGTCATTGTCCTTATAACTGTCATCTATAATTCTCTACTACGTTATCCGGAGTGTGTCCTGCAATTTTCAACTCCGTTTCTGTGACTTTCGTGTGGGACTGCGCACTGGTTTCCTGTCCATTCACTGTTCGTTCGGTTGACTGCAACTCTACAAGAGAGCGAGGACATGAAATCAGATCTCACTAACCGTATTATAAGTGAATTTTGCCAAATATTCTATAAATTGACGTGAACGATTAGGAATCGTCTTAAGATGGAATGTTAGGCCGTAATGCGTCAGTGCGTATACGTCGTAAGGGCTGATTTTGGTCTGTATGACGAAGTAAGAAATCGTCTCGGATTATGCCTTAACGTCATCGACGTCATGCAAATTCGGGAATCTTATGACCTTAACGCGTAATCCGAGATCAGTTTGCGGGATCAATCTATGGAATGCCATTTCTTGCACAGTTCTTTCATTTTGCGAAATCCTTATTGCGCGACTAGTTTCGCGATGCGCCGAGTTTTGGTAGATTTTACATCTCTGCATTTTGGTTTCGCACTCCTCGAAAAAATATTACGTAATACAGATTAATGCATCGGAGGCGACAAAATAATGGCTGATATTTTATATCGTCCGTTCAGAGATTTCAGGAGTTTTCTGCGGGGTTCCTCCGGAGGACCTATGCAGAATAACTCCTAACAAAATGATTATCACGGCCAGCAACGCGCGTTCAGGAGTACTCCTTGCGCGAATGCTCGTGTGGGGAGTCGCGGTCCTTACAAAACATTGATGGCATCTGGATGCGCAGTAAGGAGTTCGCAAAATGCAAGAACTGTATTTAATGTGGACTATTTACATTTATGGCGGCTGTCTGCCCATCAAAGTATGGCTTGGAGCTTCGAAGAGCATGGATACTCGTTGGAGCTTGTTTTGTACAGCCTGTAGTGCATAGTCGTTGTTCTGCTTTCTTCCCATGTATCATAGCGGTGCTTAGTTGCTTCCGTGCTGCTTGTAAATCAATTGCGCAAACTTTCTTCATTGCAGCTTGCGCCTGACTTATGCATTAAGGGTTGGGTAGGCGTTGTTGGCCGCGTGTCTGACCACCTCCGCGGTATCGATCGTGGCTAACGGAGTTTTGATCGCACGCGCATTTCATGCACAGTCCCGGAAAGCTGACATTCCAAGGTTTCCAACCATGGGTAATATCCTACCCTATCTGGAAGGGTAGTCGATCGGGAAGAAAGGTCGATTTGTTGTGTTACCGGCCTATACCCCTTGCTATACATGCACCCGAGCCCAAAAAATGCTTCAGCGAGTGCTATATTCCGAAGAGTGTCCCGCACTAATTAACTTAATTAGGTCATTGGGCATACACTGAAATTTTTGGCTATGAAAGCTAGGACTAAAGCACGTATAATCTACAGTGATAGAACTCTCAGTCAAACGATATATCAAAAGCACAAAACCAAACCCTAACCCGAGACTTAAGCTCTCAGGCTCGTGCCACTGTCTACGTGACAGCTGTCACTCTAACGGGTCACCACAGTCCGGAAGGATCAAGAGATAGAACTAGGGGGGGCTGCACATGAGCAAAATCTGCCCAGTCGGACGGAAGGCCCACCTTGTGCGCACCGGGATGTCCTCTCGGGACCAGAAGAAGCTCCACGTGAATCAGAATACACGGGCGGGGAAGTTGCTGCTGGAGGACTTCTCGCATGCGGACTACGGGGAAATATACCCTGCGGATGTTGATGACTTAAATGGCACAGTGCGCGACCTGGAGATCTTCGTTGGCATGGATTGCTTCGAGCATGACACGCCAGCAGCGTGGCGTGCGCTGGGGCACCCCCCCGTGATGCGGTGCCATTGCATCGGCGTGAAAGCGTGGGAAGACCGATCGGAGGATCCCGTCGGAGCCTTCGATTACTCTGTTTTCCACGACGACTTCTCCGTGGAGACTTTTGACTGGGACGAGCTGGTGCAAATGAATCTGGTTCGCGTCCCAGAGCTATACGTCACGGAGGACTACAGAGTGTGGTGGAAAAATCGCTCCATCTCTTGTGAGGATTACCAAATTGTCTGAGGAATGTCTGTCTGACCATTTCATAGGTGGCACTTGGCTGTTGTGCCAAGACCTGAAAATAGTGTCTGTCGTTGTTCTGAATAAGAGTCAGAAACACTGTAATCAAGTCCTTATCCTTGACTCCAGGATAGGTGAACTGGAAATATCGGTCCACCGTGTCCAACCAGACTTCTGCGTCCTGTCCTGATTTGAATTCCCTAGGTGGTGTCATTTTCACCTTTGGGACCAAACTAGGTGGAGCTGGTGCTGGGACTGAATCTGTATCTGGATCTGTAAAAACCATCGGAGGATTATCTTCTGTGTACTCGTTTTCTGGTTCCTGAGGCTCATTGGCTGGATCCCTAAATCGGCTCATGTCTGGCTTCATACGACTGATGTTGTCATAGTAGCCTATCTGGTCATATCTGGTTTGTGTGTCGGCATAACCAGCGATCCATTTCGGGACTTTAAACCGGCTGAATGCATCATATGAACAAAGAATGTCGAAAAACCATGTCGATGGATCTGGGTCGATATTAGGAATCTCTGGCTCTTCCTCTTCGAGTGCAACCATCTAAAAACAAAACACAGCACACAAATACCTTCAGCTAATCGACTAACTGAGTGTGTGTGATTTATATATATATATATATATGGTATATCTGTATGTTTACATACATGTAGTACATAATAATGAGGTAGGTATATATATATATATCCACCTTCTTCCCCCCTCAAGGAAGTGTGTGATATAAGGCAGTTGTCAATTGCTTGTACCTCATAAATAGCATGCATTCCATATAGGAAGCATCTGTTACTGTTTTAGGGTTGTTGCCCGATATATCATCACGTCTGTGTCGATTACAGCATGCTATACTTATGCCAAACACGAAGTTTATCGAATATATAGTGGCATTTTAGGGCATGTTAGGTTACAGTGGCCCATATACCCAATAATGTGATTAGGGTGTTACATGGTATCAGTAACCCTAAAATAGGTAAAAAAATAGCAGTATAAATATTTTGCAAACGTTTTTAAGCAAAACTGCATTTAATACCATACTGAATGTTACGTGGTTTTCAGGAGGTATGTTACACCCCTGACACACACATTCAGTTTTAGGGTGTTACAGGGTGTTACACATGCTGCATAAATCAGGGATTGTGATTTGATAGCTAAATATTCATATTAGCAAAAAAAATCAATCCGAAATTTTCAAAAAATTACACGTACAACATTTTGACGCATTTAGTGTTACAGCCAATATGTATAACCCTACATATTCCACACCTGCTATCTAGGGTGTTACACGAGATATGACATGTGTCATTATGATTTTCTCATACCTCAATAGGTATAAAATCATATTATAAAATAAAATAGGGTCCGATTTTCAATTTTCAAATCTATCGCAAACGGATTTTACCCATTTTGGCCGTTTTTGGCTATATATATATATACATATCTCTCTGTGTGCGTGGAATGCAAAGTACAGAAGCACTGCAAATCACTTTACCTTTGCACATGACAAATTTCATGGCATAAAAGTGAATTATTCTGCATATCAACATCTGAGTTTGATCACATTTCTGGGTTTTACTGATTTAAACCCATGGCAGTAAATGTACTTTCTGATGATATATAGATTTACCAACAATAAGCGGATTATCCACTTAAGTGATAATTTGTCAATCTATGATATGTTTTGAGCATATGTCTGTGCTCTAAGATTTATCAAAATGATATCTCTTATTTTAAACATATCAGGGCATCGCTTGATTATATAATCAAAGCAGTTTGACACAACACATGTGTATGTGTGTGCTTGTCCTCAACAACTTCTATCAGATGTCAATATAGTTACTGCTCTGAAAGAGTTACATGCATTTTGAACTGATCAAATCTGAATCAATTGTCATTATGCAATGTACTTGTTGTTGCTGCTCCAGCGATGATATGTGGAATGACGAATGGACTGCGCCCAACAATTACCAGCTGTTGCATGGGCACAGTATATTGCCTTCGGGTCCGGAGATAACTCCATCCAGCCCTTTAGCATGTTGGATTATCTGTTCCCATATCTATCGCCATCACTGACACTTCACACGCACATGTGTTTGTGAAGTGTTATCCACATTATCATATACATGATAGATATTAAAGTTGGTCAATTCACTACGAATCAGTGAATATCAATACATACAGTAATGCAGTGTGTGTGCATGTATAGTACTTATTGATTAGTACTTTTTTCCAGTGTGTGTGTGTGTGTGTGCTCACTTTTACACACTTACAAGAAGATAAGTTCTGGACATTACAATATTTCCAGACAGTTTATCATGCAGGATAATCAGTATACCATGCACTGAATGAATCTAGCATGATATATTAGGTTAGAGGTTATTGTAATTCCAAGATAATCTCATTCAGAATAATGAGTTGCTGGTCTATTTCACATATAGTTCCGGTGAGCAATCCTTTCAGTGATCCACAGTAGAACGATATGTGGTCCGAAGAGTATCTCGACTCCACCGGGACATAACGAGCTAATTACTGTGTTAAGACCACTGAACAGGCACCTTACACTATATGGGTTCGAATATACGGTTAGCATGCACAACAGGTATGCTTTTGTGCATGTCTAATGTATTGTGATATGATGCCATCTATTCCAGCTGCTACCGTGATCAAGCTGGATCATACATAACATCTGTTAACATGATGCATGCACAAATTACAATGTGACAGTCACTCAGTATAGAATGTGCATATACTCAGATGCTGCATGTTAATGTGTGCTGCATGTTAGTGTGTGCTGCATGTACTGCGAGTTCAGATAAACATCTTGCACACTATATTGCAGATAAGCATGAAATGCTGACAATTTGAATATATGTGCAGTCATCAATATGTGGTGTGTGCTGCAGTATAATAATCAGATGTCAATCATGCATGTATCCAAAATGTGCCTGCGAGTATAGTTGTTCCGCAGAGCATTTTGATGCGAGTATGTTATATACAGACGATCGTAGCAACATTTTGACTTTATCATCATAAATTGCAATCGTAGCACGCTGCAAATAATTTATGCAATAGGACGCGCTGCTGATGAAAAGCATGTATCGTCACCATCTTTCAGCGCATGATACGAGCGCTGACTTATGCACGGATAAAAAATCCGTCGATGATTACTATGCCGTATATCATTCTGAACAATTTTCAAATGCGATTCATCCATGCGCGTGCATGTAATTGACATGCATGCTGTAAGCTGCGAATCACTTCTGCGAGAACATGCGACTGTCGCGCATGCTGCCAACTGCGAATCAGTCTATCGCGCATCGACATATATGATAGCCGTACAAAAGCGATTTGATGCAATCACGAAAATTGCAATGGTGCGCTGATGACTTTCCGCGCAGATAATTATTCCGCTGATGATTCATGCTTCCGCGTCTCATTTGCGAACATATGTACATCTGCGAAACATATATGCGAGTACATCTCATCGCTGCGCGAATGTATGCCATATGCACACCTTGACGTGCAGTTTATGCGATCAGCTGTATCCTGCGAGTACGATTCTGCGAACGCAACAATTATCTCGCACACTGTCTTCGCTATTGCAGCGGTATATGCGATATATCAAATATTCGTATTATTCAAGTGCGTCGCCTTATGTGCTTAAGCTCCGCAACCTGTCAACACAAAATTAATGATATCTACGCGCTGCACACAATTGAGTTCTCGTGCTGTTCGTGCCTTGACGAGCTAAATTAGAATACCATTCTGTTAGGGCTAGATAAGCAAGCCCTCAATATATCATATAAAATACAAGTATACGCTGTGTTGTGGAACGGCAAACACAAGCGTCAGATAATAGCGGGATGAGGTGCAGAACTTCTGTGTGAAGATACTGCTGAAGCACAACGCTTCGCTCATCTATACCATACGTCTCCCATCGCATAGATGGTACCGCCATTGGGTTGTGAACCCGAGACGTTGGTTGAACGACCAATATCGTCAGAACGAATAGTTCGTTCATACTGCGCATGCGTGTTCCGCACATGCTTAAAGCAAAGATGGTTCTTGTTTGTTACTTCAAGATGCATCTTGCTTTGCCATCTTCGAGTTCGACGTACGAACTCTCGATGACAGGTGTCATTCAAGTCTTTCCTTGAATAATGACAGATGATGTGACTTATCATCTGGCGACATGTACCGTCATAGTCGACCGTATTGACGACTGTCATTATAATATATGACATGACATGACATGACATGACATGACATGACATGGTATGACATGTCTGACAGGTATGACAGGTATGACATGTATGACACATATGTCATCGGTCATGATCCTGTATGGTATGACATGTCTGATAGGTATGACACGTATGACATGTATGACACATATGTCATCGGTCATGACCCTGACAGACTTCACCGACGTTTCCCCCGCGAAATTCTACTACAATTTGACCTTTTCATCGTCTAATTTGGTTGATTTTACGAGATTTTACGTTTTTCAACGCAAACCCAAACTTTGACCTTACGGATTTTACAGCCGCGGCTGAATGGCTTCTTTGCGCTAGCAGGCGCGCATGTGCGCGCTGAGATCAGCACTTCACCTGCTTCGACAACGACAATTTACCACTGGTCACGACCTGGTGGTGCCTGGTGGTGCTTGTGCACCAGGCACCAAATCCGACTCCGGCATTTTCGACTTGAACGACAACAAGGACTTTGACTCCTACAAACTCGCCTCTCCGCATTCTCCGATTTCATTTGGCGCAACCTTTGGTCGCCATCTGGTGGTGTCTGGTGTGTGGTGGTGTTGTGACCACCTCCCACACCCACCTCAACCTTTCCATCTTCGCTTTTACTGAATGCAACTTCTCAACCCGAGGCACTCTCCGCATTTTCGAACCCCAACCATCTCCCGACACCGACGCGATTCGTGCGGTGGTACCGGGCCACTTTCGGCTTTGGCCTCGCACAGGGGTGGGGTGACCACTTCGCAGTTTGGCAGCGCTCGACCTTTATCCACATCAAGGACACCGCCGCCAACACTTTAGCCTGCTCAGTAATTTTAGCAGCCTACCCCGTGGGAGTAGCTAATCCCCACGGCACATGCATGGGCGTAAGCCCCTAGAGCGCAACACAAGATCAGCGCAGGCGGATGCCGTACTAGCTGGGTTGGAATAGACCCCTTGATTCTTGTGACGTGTGCAGTTAGGGTTGTTCCGTGCTTGTGACTTAGGATCCTGTTGTGGCACCTCATACCTTCGGGATGAGGTGGTGTCACGGGGAGACTGACTCACACCCCCCCCATAAGGTTGGGTAGAGCAGCCTCTTCTGTCACCCCTCGCCCCGAGGTGCCACGTCACCAGTCACCATCTTGCAGTTCCCTCCGATAATAAAACACACACAGTATTTTATTATATCATCTTAGCCTTCGTTTCTGCAGCATCCGATTGTTTCCGCTGTTTGGCTTGACTAATATATGATATATATATATATTAGTTCTTCCATCA
>LGRX02033093.1:0-87664 GCA_001247695.2 Cymbomonas tetramitiformis | reverse complement strand
GATGACCTCGGAGTACGTCCCTTCTGAAGTCTCCGCTGTCAGCTTGCCGTAAGCGACTTGCGCAGAAGTCTGCACTGACCCATCCGCGAGGGTAACGTTCAGCGGCGTCCCATTAGCGCGAACCGTGAGGTTCAATCTCTTGACGCACTCACTGGAGATGAATTCATCCGAGGCACCAGAATCCACCAGCACACGCACCCGCTGTCCCTTCAGCAAGGCCCAGAACACCAATAGCAGCGTTCCCTCTTTGTCCCGAACCGCAGTCAGCTGGCTGTCGTGGTTCCACATTACTTGACCATCGCGTCGCAGATGTGCACAGATGGCTGCTCGTACTGGATGATGCAAAGGTACGCGCTGCTTAGACCGGATAGGTCTGGTGCGAGGTGGTGCAGGCTGAGAAGGAGGATCCGGACCAAAGTACCACCCACCCTGCAGGTTGCGATCTGCTTGTAGCTGCCGCTCCTTAGCGCGTCGCTCCTGTCCTTGAGCGCGTCGTCTGGCGCGGCTCTGCGTGCGGCTTTCTAGAGGGTAAGAGCGAAGGGGTTGGAGGACAATCTCATCCTCCTCTTCCTCCCCAGAGCTATCTTCTGGTTCGGAATTTTGAGTGAAAGAGGTAGGTTCTTCTTCCCGCGGAGCAGCCGGGGCGTTGGTGACGTTTGCCGGTGCTGCCACTGCTTCATTACCTTCCAGAATCGGCCGCAGACGGTGGCGTTGCTGTTTCTGAATGGTCAGTAGCAGTTCCAGGTGGTTTTCCTCCTGGATGGGTTTCAGGGGAGTCGGCTCCACTCCTTCTGTCACCGTTGTCAGCACACTTTGGTTGCTCTCCGATCTGGCGGCGGCCAACTGTCGCTCCATCAGCTGCTGCGTGAAGTTGAGCGACCGCTGGGAGTCCTCGAGGTCTGAAATGTCCCCAGAAGTTGCGGGCTGAGAACTGGATGGAGATAGGGTCAAATCCAGAGTTGCCTCTGGATCCGCATCTGATGGTTCCGCTGAGTCCAGGGAGAGTTGATCGCCATTTTCTGTCGATGGTAGGGCCAGGCGAGCGGCCTCCTCCGCAGCTTCCCTTTCTCGCTGGTTCCATTGGTGCACCCGGTATAGGCTGCACCAGGCGTCTGGAATTCCTACATCTCCACCAGAACCTGGAATAGTACCGCACTCGGTCCCCAGAGATAGCTGAACTGCTCCTTCGGTTATCGTCAGGTCAGGGGTGACCTTCCCATGCCATCTGTACCAGCGGCGGCGGTATCTGCGCCACCCTTCTGGCACCCATGCATCTCTCCATTTCTCATTCTCCTTTACCAGCGCCGCCGCGGCCATGTGCTCCGGGTGTGTCATCTCTCTCCAAGCTCGCGTGCGATCAGCCAGTGACTCTGCTCGAAGTCCCGGTGATTCCTCTCCCAACCTCGTAACCTCTGCCTCATGCCGCAGTCGTTCTCGTACGGGCTTCGGGGTTCTGCTTCGAGGTTTCCCAGTGCGCTTGCGCGCTGCGCTCGTAGTGCGCGCTGCGCTTGAGGCTGACGCACTCTCTGCCGAAGCTGGACACGCTGCTGGTCGAGACGTCGAAGGGAACACCTCAGGTCGAAGTTTAAAAGGTGGGGGTTCTGAAGCTGGACCAGCTTTTGAAGTTCCACCCCCTTCCTCCCCACTGTCGTCCAGAGGGTGTGAAACTGCGGGCAGCGTTACATCTTGCATCCGCTGCCGCAAGGTGCGCATACGCTCCACCGGATCCTTTCTCGGTACCCGCAGTCGAGGAGCTTTACGCCAGGGGGTGTTGAGTGGGTTGAAGGTCCACTGGGTCAACTCCTCCTGACCGTCATCCTCATCCAGTGCTGCCAGTACGGATGCCTCAGGGTTAGGGTTAGGGTTAGTGTCTATTCTGCGAAAGGCGGGTTAACCCGCCGTAACACGTTGTTACGGCGGGTTACCAATACCTAGGCATTTCTACGTTATCGCGCGCGTAATTGACTCCGGGCAAAAAGTAGGAACGACAGGCGTTTATCAACCCTCAAAATTACCCAAAAAAGGTTGGCAGAACTCCAGACACTTTGGTTTGAGGATTGGTAATCGACTTCGGGCAAAAAGTAGGAGCAACAGGCGTTTATCAACCTTCAAAATTACCCCCAAAAGGTTGGCAGAACGCCACACATTTTGGGCTGAGGATTGGTCTATACCGATAGGGAAGTGCTCTATATCGAAACTTATGGTCACAAAACATAAAACTTCCTTCAAATAATGTCACTTAGTGCATTGGGACCACCACGTAGCCTACGCGGAGCAACAATAAACGAAGTTAGGGATTAACCCGCCGTAATTTTCGGGCCAACCCGCCCTAACTTTGAACGCCATTTCAGCCCGGCATACCCATCCAAGTAGCAGAAATTAAAGTTTCCACACACAAAACTAACTACAATTAACATTGCCAAGCATGGGTTTTATGCGATATCTCGAATTATTGTGGATATTAGAGTGCTCGAATATCGCTCTTAGGTATTGTTAACCCGCCCAAAAATTAGTAGAATAGACATTAGGGTTAGGGTTAGGGTCATCCCCAAGGTTTGGGGGTTCAACGCGGGGCGTTTCGCCACGCTCGCGTCGTGGAGCTGGACAGCGGTTACCAGTTCCAAGGGTGCGATCCACACTGAACATAACGGGAGGCTTGGAGCGCTCAGGCGACGAAGTGGGTGATCTTCGTGGCGACCGCTGATGGCGCCGGGACACCAAGTGATGTTCTCGCCGGCCCTGCTCAGTGGAAAGGTTCGCTGTATAAACAGCGGTCCTGCTCAACGAGGGTTCATCCCGTAGGGTCCTGGTTCTGTCGAGATGGCGTTGTCGCCTCTGATCGACAGACCAGGTGAATCCATACCCTCGAGCAGCCAGAGGGTTGGGGGGTGGTTGAGGATCTTTCTGAATATTCCCTCGGTTGTGGGCGAAAGCTGTACTTCTTGCCCAGGGGCGGTTACCCATACCGCCCTGTCGCCGGCGTGCCGCCGGCGGGAGGACATTCAGTCCTCCTCCTCCGCAGACTGCTGACCCGAGGAGGACGCTGCGGCCGATTCCTCGTTCTGAAAATACTCCAGCGCTTCAGCTTCATCTTCCAAATCCTCCCATTCTGTCTCCAGCGCTGCGATATGGGATTCATTTGCAGCGCGGCGGCGTGCCAAACGAGCTGGGGCGTCAGCAATCCAGGCTCGTTTCTTGGCCTCGTCGGGACAGTTAGCCCATAAATGGGACGGTCAGAGTTGCAGACGTAGCATCGGCGTGGCGGCCTGGTCAATCCCGCAGGACTGGGAGGCACAGAGTGTTGCACTCGAAGGTCCGCGGTGTCGAGGTCAGTAGCGCCTTCCTCCCCAGCGTCCTGCACTACGTTAAGTCTTGAGGAAGAGCGACCATTCCTCCAGGCAAGATTTCGGTTCGCAGGTGCAGAGGCAGGAGAGGTTCGCGCTGCAGTCAGAGCTTCGCTGCGCTCCAGTTTGGTGGCCACTGTGATGATATGCTGCAGCGCGGTGGATCCGGGATGATTGCTCTCCCATCCCGCTGGACTTTGCAGATCCAACCGATCCTCAATAAGGCGATCCATCACAGCTTGCTTCAGTCGCAGTCCAGACCAGAACTGATATAACAGCTGCTGCTGACTGATGGCGTGGCAGTTGGGCATGGCGTCTGCCAATAACTGCACTACCTCGTGCCAGGATACCAAACGAGTGGCGAACAAGCGCGCAGTCTCTTCTCGTCGCTGCGTCATGCGCATCACGGTCCCCGCCAGTCCTACCAGCGCGATGTCATCCAGCACGCTCCTGGCTACGTCGGCCAGGAAAGGTGCCAAAGTGGCGTAACGCCGGTTCCAGGCCTCCGAGTTCAACATACCACCTTGCTTGAGAAAAGTCAGGGATCGCGGCTGTAATTTGCGCTGCGCCACTTCCTTCAAGATCTCCGGCATGGTGATTATGGTCAGGTCTAGGCGATAAGAACTCATGCGGCCCAGGGCGAAGGTGACTACGCCCATTGACAGAAAATTGACCAGCGCTTCAGAAAAAGGTGGAAGCGCGGCAATGTCGGCGTCAGTGGTGATGAGTTCTGCGGATGAGGGGTACATAGGAATGTCTCTGATCAGCTTGAGCACATCAGCCACTGTCTTGGATTCTCGGTAGACATCGCCTGGGGAAGCCGCTCCCATAAGGTCGTGGTGCCCTGGAAATTGAGAAAGGCGCTGGTCCACCGGCAGGAGTCCCGGAGCCGCTGGCAAGGAATTTCCAGGCGATCTGTACTCTTCCGCGCTGGGAACACCAGAGGGAAACCGGTTGACGCCCAGTCTTGCCGGTACAGTGGCGGGAGTTGGTTGGTTGCCGGCAGCCATTCCCCGAAACAGGTACGCCTCGGAGGCTGAAAAGGCTGCCCAAATTTGGAGTCCAAGGGGGTCAAATTCGGTCAGCTCGGACTCCAAGGCATTGTCAAAGATGGTCACCCATGAGTACAATGGCAGGCGCCTCTGCTGAGTTCCAGTACAGCTTTCAGCGCAACGCCGCGCTTCATCCACTTGCGTTTTCTCCACTTACAAAGTGAAAGCTTCACTGTCCTCAATCTCAGTCAGGCGCACAGGAGTATGCACTGTCCCATGCTGCGCCAGGTCTTGGATGTCCACTCCGATGTGCCGCATAGTCATCCAAATCCGATTTGTGTCGGTTATGTAGTGACTGGCGCTTCCGGGCATGGTTGGCAGTCGGTAAGAATATTGGGCCTCCGCGCCATGGCTGAAAGTCACTGAGGAAGAAGAGGACAGGTGATTTCTCAACCAGAAGGAGGCTCCTTCCAAAGTCCAGAGTAGCACATCTAGACGCCTGTGTCGTGCGTCACCATTGTCTGAGGGCGGGGGCGAGTTCCCTGGTGACGGATGATCAGGATCGGCTGAGTCAGAAGGCGATGAGCCGGTAGCCGCTGGATCAGTTGGTGCCGGTGGATCTGGCTGAAATGGTGCCGGCGCCGGTTGAGCCGGTGCTGGAGCCGGTTGATGCAGTGCTGGAGCCGGTTGAGCCGGTGCTGGAACCGGTTGAGCCGGTGCTGGTACCAGCCAGGGACCTGATCCAGCTGCTGGCGCTGGTGCACCTGGTAAACCGCTCGCCCATCCTAAGGTGTGCTGGTATGGCGTCATAGGTGGAGCGCCCACCGCTGGTAGACCCGAAATCAGATGAGGATAGCGTTGGAGCACTTGCTGATGTAGATTCTGCATGTACTCTGATACTTCCAACATCATCTGATTCTGCATTAGGGCTTGATGCTGATGGTTCAGTGCTGGGATCGAGGCATCTGCGGGCGTTCTGGCTGAGGCGGGTTCAGAGAAGAGTACTCTGCGCTGTTCTGCCAGTCGCTGCTGGTGCTGTTCCCATCGCTGATGGCGTCTCTCCCGGCGAGAAAGCTGGTTCACGGAGTCTTGGCTCAGAGGTAAGTTTCTGACTGGGATTCGACTGAGGACATCTGCTTGGGAAGGGGGTTCGATGACTGGGAGAGGAGGCGGCTGGTAGGCGGCGAGTCCGATGGCACGCCTGCACGCGAGGTCGGCATAACTGACTGAACTGACTGTACTGACTGGCTGCTCCGTAGTTGTTGAGGTCAGCGAGGTAGTCAGAGGTCTGGACTCGCGGTTCAACAGGGACTCGAGCATAGCCGTATCCGTAGCTGCCTCCGTAGCTGCCTCCGTAGTCGCCTGAGTCAGTGAAGGAGTCAGTGAGGTTGCCTCGCTGTCCATCTCTGACTCAAAAGTCACCGATAACCTTGCCAGAGCGTCACCGATCACCTTATGCTCCGTAGCGATATCCGTAATCGGTGAGGTCAGCGAGTCACCGGTCACCTTCTGCG
The DNA here is from genome assembly GCA_001247695.2 of Cymbomonas tetramitiformis. Classification (NCBI taxonomy): domain Eukaryota; kingdom Viridiplantae; phylum Chlorophyta; class Pyramimonadophyceae; order Pyramimonadales; family Pyramimonadaceae; genus Cymbomonas; species Cymbomonas tetramitiformis. Next base: position 81,814 of record LGRX02033093.1, on the reverse strand, counting down.
TAAGCGTTGAGGTCAGCGAGTCACCGATCACCTTCTCCGTAAGCGGTGATGTCAGCGAGTCACCGGTCACCTTATTCTCCGTAGCGATATCCGTAATCGGCGAGGTCAGCGGCTGCCCAGAATATGCTATGCTTATGTATGTGGCGTGGGCCACCTGTCAAGCCGGAGCCACCTGTCCTCCCCGCTGCCCCCACCTCTCCGTTGCTCGTTGAGGAGGGAGTTGGATGCATTGAGTGTGCAGTGGGTTCGCCACCAATGCTTTGGTTTATGCCCTCTGACCTCCCCGCTGCCCCCACACCCCCTTGCTTGGTTAGGGCGCGGAGTCCAGGCGAGAGTCGCACCCTGCTGCTGGCGCGTTCGCCAGTTGGCCACATCGGAGCGGGAGGGGAATTGGCGGAGTCCCTGTTTCTGCCCATTCGCTTCGTTCTGCATGTCCTGCTCAGATGTTGGAAGTTTAACTTCTGCCATTTCTCGCACTGCTATCGGGTCGCGAGATGGTAGGCCAGCAGGTAGATGTTGTCCAGCAGAAGCCGCTCCAGCAGGCTCACCCAGAGGCGCGTTCTCGCTGAAGGGCGTGGGCAGCTGCCGTGCGGGGAGGTCATCACCGTAGCTCCAGACCAAGTGTGTGGAGTCCTGTAAGATGGCAAAGGGCTTCGCTGTCTCGGAGCTGGAGGACTCAGGTCGCGCGTCCGCGGTGGGCTCCTGCGGCGCGGCGGTGGCGGGGTCCGGTCACGAGCCCGAGGCGTACTTCGCTGGCGCGGAGGTGGAGGGCTCATATCGCGGCTTCCAGGCAGTCGCATGATGCCAGGGGAAGGGGTGGTCATCAGGTTGACATACCGCTGGGGAGTCGCCCTCATGTTCCGCCCTGCACCAGGGGTGTCAACTGTCAGCACCCGTGGTGACACCGCTCTTGCATGACGCAGGGGCGGATTAGGGCGCTGCTTAGGTACCGTTACAGCTTCCTCCATGGGAGGTGTCACACAAGCTGTTCCAGTAGCCAGAACAAGAGGAGTCGTGCTGTGGGCCGCAGCTGACAAAGTCGACTTCTTTTTGGGTATCTGGAAGCTCGGCTCACCTGCTGCTGTCGCAGCCTGCGGCGGCTGACCCGGAGAGGGCGCCTTGTAGGTGCCCTTCGCCCCCTTGCCAGTGGCTCCAGTGGCCGCAGCGCCTCTCGTGCTGCGCTGACTGGCCTGTCGTCCTCTCGTACGCCTGGGTGTAGACGTAGGCGACGTTGGAGGTGAGCGCCCCGTGTTAGCGTTCTGCATCATGGTGAATTGAGCGCTGAAAAGTGGAGATATGACCGTTGAGGAAGTCAAATCTGTCCAATTTGGGCAAATTCCCCAGAAAACTCAGAAAAACATTTAATTGTCGCAGTGGAAGTCGTGGTGAACAATAAAATATGCTTTCCCGCGTGCAATGCGGTTTCTGGTGGTCAAATTTCAAAAATTGAGTGAAAATCGGCAAATTGGGTAAATTCTTGCCGGCCATCCCGAAGCAGTCCGGACGAATTGGCTTGTTCTCAGTGGTGGCGACTATTTTTAACCTTCAAAGAATATAAAGAAAATGGAAAACTATTCTTCTGGGCTTCAATTTCCTCCTATGTAGTCTGTTGAGCTCAAATTTGTCTAATTCCGCCTCTGTCGTGCCGGTTGGCCATCCCAATTTAAAATGTCGAGATCTGTGAGGACCCAGGTGTCGGGGCCAGGTTCCAAACAAAAAAAAAACATCAAGAAGTGTCAGGAATTTTTTGTCCACGTTAAAACTGCCTCCGAGGTCCTCCATTTTCAATATGGCTAATTGTCCACTTTTCACTCTCGGCTCGGGGCAATTTGGTTGTTAATCCCGGTGAATTTGACTTGGTGGCGGCTTCAGCTCCCACTTTCTGACCAGTTTGCAGCATAACAATGTTGGTAAAGCGACTGTATTCATGCAGGGTGAAAGGCAGGGAGCAAAATGCGCAGAGCAATACCACTTCCAAGTGAAGCCTTCGTGAGCACTTGACTGTATCCGAGCAAGAGCTCAAGGGTCAGTCAGAGGTAAAATCTGCTTCCAATCTTGGGGCACAGGTCCGTTCTCGGCAATTTTGCAGTGTACACAATCGCTATGTTCTAGATAAACAGTTGAACAAGGCTACAATTAAGCGATTGCAATATCTTTATGGCAGGAAAGATTGACCAGTATTTTAACAGGTTGAGCAACAGCTCCTCCAAATAATTACTTCAAGCTAGAACAGCCTCCACTGGGCAAGAATTCATGTCTTATACTTTCAAGGCGCGCATTTCATATCTCTGATCGATCTGTCCCATGTCGGCTGGCATATCATCATCTGCCACCTATACAAATCCTAATCAGAGAATCTGCATTTGGACAATCCTAATCAAGACAGTTGATTTCATTGCCCCTTGTTGGCCTTTGCCTTCTTCCTACGAGGAGCCACGTTCTGCACTTCATCATCATCACTGTCACTGCCTCGGTTACATTCCAAATAAGCTATGTGCTCAGCTGTCCAACAGGCAGGATATTTCCTGGGTTGCCTCTTCGTCACTTCGGACACCCCAGCATTATTTTCACCCATTGAAGTCAATCCAGTATCTGGCCCAGATGGTTCCTTCGGTTGTACTTGAACAGTCTCCACCACAGAGGCTGGAGCATCCTCAAATATGGCCTCAGACTTCTGCTCGGTGATAGGCGGATCCTCTGACTGAACGGGCGAGGTCGGGGGGGTGCCCTTTGGCACCCAGATAAGTTCACCCTTATCATCCATGATCAACTGCAGTCCCAGTCTCTTCAACTTTCGAGCTTCGAGCCTGTTCTTCAGCATCGTCAGCTACCAAGTCATCGAACTCGCTGACGTCATCCTCGGTGTCATCATATTCAGGCGAGTCAGGCACCCATTTCGGACTGGCAGTATCCATGTCATGCTTACCGTCCGTGACAGCCGCGTCATCATTGTCATCCGAATCTGGTAGCTTCTCCTTTATACTCCAGGTCACAACACCTGTACCCGAATCGTCACTGTTCGTAGGCGTCGCACTCTTACGCCCAGCGTATGGAATCCCGCGATACTCATACTCGTCCTTCACCCTCGCCTTATCCCAGTACGCATTACTGAGCGGTAATGAAAATGGCGCTACAGGCTCCTTCGCTCGAGTGGCGTCTTCCAGAAACCAGCCACCGCCCCTATTACGCTCCCAACGGCGTAGCGCTCCAGAAGGGTGGACGATAATATGCTGCCAGCTATAATCGAGCCCAGGCTTTCGCTCCCCATAGTACGCAGTCAATGGCTTGGGAGTCCCCTTCCGAGCCCATTGCCATTTCACTGCCCCATTGCGCATAAATACAATATGCCAATCGAATGGCTTGACATGGCCAGTGTTCCCTGGCACAGCCACCCTGATGAAAGGCGGGCTGAGCCCTTTTATGGGCGCGCTATAGCAGAGGGAGTAGCCCCTGGTGTTTTCACTAGCCTGCTTTGCAGGGATACCGCACTCTCATGACTTTGTCCCCTTTGCTAGCGTAAATGTTTTATCATTATTATTATTATTATTATTTGTGGTACCTATTGACTATCCTCCGAGTTTTAGCATCTATAGGACCTAAACTAAGTGGGAACATATGCCATATACAATATATGTTCATATACTCACGATATCCAATGCATTTGTAGCATGCACCCTATCATTTTTGAGTTTCAACCTTTGGAGGGCATTCCGAAAACATGGCATGTCACCCAAATATTTTTATCCAATTGAATTTCGAGCTGAATCATCCCGTCAGGCAGTAAAATTTTATCCTAACACTATACCCAATCATGCTTACCACATTTTGCATGTTGGCAACTTCATATTACACTGGCAGATAGGTAACTTTTGGGTTTGGGTCCGAAACCCTGATTATATGGTCGGTTTTATCATTGTATTTCTAGCCAAGTGTAAAGTTCTAGATGCCTGACAACATATGCATTTAACCGTTTTACGCCCTGTCACGTTGCAATCATCAAAAATACCTACCAAATGATTTTTAGAATGCTTAACATCATCGATACATATTAATGTCTGCCTTGTGCGCGGCAATGAGGTTCCATCTATATACAAAATCTTGATGGCAAATTTCACCCAAGTCAGTTTTTCTGTGGGTGCATGACATTGCGAGGGATATATCCCGCAGTATTATGGATTCCGACGATGTTGTACATTGTAAAGGGCACGAATAGGTCATGTTACAGTATATTTCATGTGTTGTGGGCGCCAGGAAGGCCGCTTAGTAAGCGTAGGTAGCTTGGAATAATCCGGTCCTTGTGGGAGGAGCGGCCTTTTTATTTAATTTCGAAGGGTTTCGTCACCCCCACTTTTCAATGACGTAAATCACATAGCTACACCGAGGATACCACCCAACATAAGTTTTCAGATAATTATCGGACACCTAAATATGACCCCAAAGCACTCACGTTTACCGACTATATCGAAAAAACGCGGCCTATGGCCCAAATTCACTTCGGTCCTTGTGGGAGGACCGGACCTACGGGCAGTAGCCAAATATATCGGGTGTTCACTGAGTAATTATCATACGACAAGTGTAAATTGATTATAAGAGTTCACCGATATAAAGCTATCTGTGACCTAGGTATCTGTCACCAAGTACTGTACGAATACTGGTACACAGTACAGCCAAACGGAGTCAGCGCGATAATGACCTACGGTGCACTGAATCCAGCAAATATGCCATGGAATAAATGTGAATATCCCGCACAAACGGGAAGAGCTCACAACAGTCACAACACCGTTCGCCCCATGAGGCGGAGGAACGTTGATGAAATTGCGTAGCTGTCTGTGAAGAATTTTACGATGCAATTGCGGATTGGGATGGGTCAACGAAGAACGAGTAACAGTAAGCAGTCACGCAACGGCAGCGGCAATCGAATGGTGTCCGCGATGTCGATGTGTTCACCGTCTGCTGCCGGCGACGTTCATTGCGGTCACTGTGTCGCTGTCTCTCACGCGATAGACGCAGTCGTGATATGCAGTCAGCATGTGTCATTGTCAAGTTCCCAGCGCCCGTACCCTGTCCCTTTTGGAATTGGGAAGGGTTATACGCGCTGGAACTGGAACGTGGTTTCCGTCTCAGTCCCGGAAAAATTCTGAACCAGCGTGACGGTCATATCGTCTCGCATCGTCTCGCGTGTCATCGTGAATTTAATTTCCAGGATTATTAAAACATATCATCTATTTATCTTCCATCGATATCGCGGATACGATTGCCGTTGGCGTTGACTCGCTCAAGGATAAAGAGCTGCGCACCAACATCCACTGCTCATAATTTTCTCAACGGTCCTTCGCTTCGCCTCATGGGCGGAACGATGTCGTGGCTGCTGTGTTATGCGCAGGGATTTCCGAAGTGTTTGACTGCTTTTATTTTTCAGTTTGTTTATGCATATGTGCCGACTCACGATACTCGTTTTGTGCAGCTTGTGTCGCAGATTTTCCGATGGCGAGGAGGGGCGCGCTTTCTTGAGGTGTGGAAGTCTAGGGCAACCTAGCTTGGGATCACACCCAACCACATCGGACCCACCTTGTTCTCACGTTTTATTCAACTCACTTTGAATACGCATACAAAGTTTGAGCAACATCGGGTTGGGATAAGCTATAGACTGATTATGTTTTTGGGTTTATGGCGTCTTCTTCGCGACCTCTTGGGGTGTGGAAGTCAAGGTTGGGCATGCCAACCTTGCTTGGGTTCGAACCCAACCACATCAAAGTCATCTCATTTGCACATATTCATGTATTTGTCTTCAATATTCATGCAAAGTTTTAGGATCATTGAGTTAGGATAAGCTTTAGGCAGATTTATCTTTGTGGGTTATGGCGCATTGTTTCCTTCTTGAGGTCGACACAAAGCATGAAAAGCTTTGCAGCCGAGGGCTTTTCGTGCGTACTAGCGCACGAAACTTGGCACTGATATTGCTGACAATAATATTAGTGCACCCTCTTAAGCGCAAAGGCTTTCAATGAGTGTACACGGAATGGTCGCCTCTTGATAAAGAGCATTTTGGGTTTGGGTTCAACGTACCCAAACCCAAAGATGCCAATCAGCCGAGGGCTTCCCGTAAGTTCTAGAGCACGAAACTTGGCATACATACTTCCAACGTATGTACCTTCAAGTTACGTGAAGCTCAAGGCTTCAAGTAACTTGTGCGCGAAACGAGCAATTGATTTCTAAGGCAGATTTATTTGCTTTGGGTTTGGGTTCGCCATGAACCCATAAGCAAAATCAGCCTATGACATGACCTAACGTCATTAAACGCAAATATGGACAACTATTGAAGTTACATAAAAGATAATATTACGATACCGACGTGGTTGGGTTTGATTCCAAGCGAAGTTGGTAAACGCCAACTTTGACTTTCACACCTCAAGAAGGAAACAATGCGCCATAACCCACAAAGATAAATCTGCCTAAGGCTTATCCTAACTCAATGATCCTAAAACTTTGCATGAATATTGAAGACAAATACATGAATATATGCAAATGAGATGCCTTTGATGTGGTTGGGTTCGAACCCAAGCAAGGTTGGCATGCCCAACCTTGACTTCCACACCCCAAGAGGTCGCGAAGAAGACGCCATAAACCCAAAAACAAAATCAGTCTATAGCTTATCCCAACCCGATGCTGCTCAAACTTTGTATGCATATTCAAAGTGAGTTGAATAAAACGTGAGAACAAGGTGGGTCCGATGTGGTTGGGTGTGATCCCAAGCTAGGTTGCCCTAGACTTCCACACCTCAAGAAAGCGCGCCCCTCCTCGCCATCGGAAAACCTGCGACACAAGCTGCACAAAACGAGTATCGTGCTGGACTTTAGGTTCAGGGTTATTATTATGGGCTCTGATAGCCCCTAGCCTGACCCGTCTCTGATCGGAACCGTGACTCCGCTAGTAGCTAGGATGACAATACAGTAGTACTGTACTGTCAGTCATTACTTCGTATTATCCGGGTTTCCGAGATGCATGATAAAAGCACTCGGCCGGACTGTTTATGGGAGCTTAGCCAGTTTGTTTTACCGAGCGGAACACCTGTTCTCGCAGGTTATGCGCGTCACCACTTCCCTAGTAATTCTGATGGCACAACGCCTAGCTGTTGCCATGTTTGGCTAAGTTTTGACACAGAGATGGGGTGGGCGCCCCCTTAGGCAGTAGTTGACCTTTTCGCGGTATGGCCTATCCTTGAAGTGGAGATCAGTTTGAGACAATTTTCGGCAGCAGTATCGTCGCTCGCTATGGCTTCTTTTTACGTTTCACCTGGCCGGTGGAGAGGGCATTCCGCGTATTGTGGGTCGCAACCACTCTTAGCCAATCGGCTCATGACCTGTTTGATGTTGTTCTTATTGCTGAGGCTTCTGCAGGAATTGGCCGCTGCGTCCACTGATCTCTCTACTGCCGACACACTAGCTCACGCTCCCCATCTCACCGTCATTTTGGAAATGAATACACCGCAAAGGCCACGTACACGCGCTAGGGCGCGTAAGTTAGCGACTATTTTCGATGATGTTGGGGCATTAAATTCGGCTACCCCCACAACGCCGCATTTGGCTTCGGCTGACGAGTCGGCTGCGGCTGCAACGCTCGTGCAGCGGTTACGGAAAAGACTCTTTCGATGTTCAGTGCGCGAAGACAGCAGCAACTAAGGTTCTGGGAGACAAAACGGCAAAATTTCATGGCAGTGAATCGTCGGCTTCGGACATTTTTTCACAGCTGATCTCCGAAATTCAGCAGCTTTTCACGCTGCAGTCACAGGCAATTGCACCCCTGTTTGAGCTGTCTGCTGCTGATGTCCCTGTCATGCCTGCTGCCAATGAGGTCCTGTACTCTGTGCTGTTGCTGCTGACTGCGCCAGGGTCTCCTGCCCGTAATTGGGTAGAGGCTTCTGGGGCCGATGTTCCTGCTGACGGCAAACGTGCCACCCTCGAGGTGGTGCGTATGCTTGCTGATGATTCGACTCCATTCGAGTCTTTGACTGAGCTGCTTGAGGTGCGAATCTCGGATGAACATGACCCTGACTCTGGCATTCGTCTTTTTAACAGTTGTCTTCGGGATGCACAGCGTCTGCAGACGCTGCCCGAAGACGCTGTTAAAAGGCAATTCCTCTCTGCCCTGTCTGGGCCGGCTTACGCCACGCTGGTTGACTCGTTTGCTCGAGCTGACCAGCGTGCGGCTGTGAGTCTGCTCACCCTGCAGGCGCGCGTGCGCGAGCAGTACCGCTGCGGGCGGCTCTCGGGCAAGCGCACTGCAGGGCGCCCCATGTCTGTTGCATCTTGCACCACTGACACTGGCCTGGCTTCGGCCATTAATCGGCTCAGTGCTCAGTTGGTCAAGTTGCAGCGGGATGTGGATTCCCTTAAGAGGGGTGGCTCCAAGCCGCCCCCTGGGAAACACACTCCGCGCAACTTCCACCGACCTGGAGTGCAACCGCTTGCTCACTCCGCCTCTCCAGAGGTGGCTTTTGACAAGCGGTCTGGCACCTTTGTCCCAGCGTGCAGGCACGAGAAGTGCCGCGCCGTTGGGTCAAAGCATTGGCTGAGTGAGTGTCCTCACAAGGACACTCACCCTTTGTCCATCTCGGCATCCTACTGCCAAGCCGTCGAGTCTTATGACTCCGACGTGCTTGCCCTTCGTTTTCAGCGGTACTATGACGCTGGGGATGAGGGGTCCATGGAGCACTTGTGTGCTCTCGTGGGGCAACCTGAAATCTGTGAACTGTCTGCGCATTCCTTTGCTCCAGAGCCTACGGCTCTGCAGCAGTTCAAGGATGCTGCTGCCTCTGCTGAGTCTGCACCTGCTGAGCATCTTTCCATTGGCCGTGTTGCATTTGCTGAGGTCAGCGGTCCGCTTGCTGGTGGTGTCGCTGAGCCGACCACTGCCAAGCAGCTGCTGCCGAAGGCCTCTGCACCTGTGCATGATGAGCCGGTTGACTTGCGTGAAGTCAACCGTGCCGCCTTTGTGCCGCCGTCTGCCTCTCTGGCTCTCGGCCCGATGGCTCCTGCTGACAGTTCATTCAAAACATTCAACACTGTCCACCCTGACTGGTTTGACGTTGACCCTGAGCCTGTTGAGGTGTGTGACTCCGATGATGATGGGGAGGGCTCCGACTACCCTCCTGGTGTCTGCCTGACTGAAATTGAGGGGGGTGCACCGCCGACGGCTGCAGCATTTCGGCGGTTCGGAGTTCCCAGAGGCTCCAGGCCATTTGGCATCGGTGAATTTGCGCTCACTCTTTTCATGGTGGCTACGTTTCTATTCAGTGCTACGGCGATGCCGACCCTCGTGGTCGGCGGTGGTGTCAGGGGCCTGGTTGAGCCCGGAGCCACCTACGGCTACGGTACAGTTCATCCCGGTGATGCATTACTGGATTCTCTTTGCCCGCCTGTGGTTACTGCTGGTTCGTCATTGCCGCCGCGGGATGTGGCACAGTTCTTTTCTCAATCGACCTCAGCGGCTTTGCAATCTGATGATTTTGCCACTCCACTTTGGGACCCGCCTGACCCACTTGGGTCTGGTGGTGTCAGTGCTTGCAAATTCTCTTCTCAATTGACTTCGGATGCTTTTCTTGATTGGAATCCGTCTGCTGAACTCGGCTCTGCCGACCAGCTTTACAGTGGCTAGAGTCTGCTTGATTCAGATCCTGGAGGTGTGATTAGCCTTAGCCGCAGTGGTGGGTTGTGCCGGGACAAGTCCCCGGGCGCCCAGCTAGAAGTATATCTGTTTCCAGTAAAGTGCTGTTTGTTATCTGTTTAGTTAGCTCCGCTTGCCTAGCCCTATTGGCTACGGTCACAGCTCCGGGTGGTGTGCCGGACTTTAGGTTCAGGGTTATTATTATGGGCTCTGATAGCCCCTAGCCTGACCCGTCTCTGATCGGAACCGTGACTCCGCTAGTAGCTAGGATGACAGTACAGTAGTACTGTACTGTCAGTCATTACTTCGTATTATCCGGGTTTCCGAGATGCATGATAAAAGCACTCGGCCGGACTGTTTATGGGAGCTTAGCCAGTTTGTTTTACCGAGCGGAACACCTGTTCTCGCATATCGTGAGTCGGCACATATGCATAAACAAACTGAAAAATAAAAGCAGTCAAACACTTCCGAAATCCCTGCGCATAACACAGCAGCCACGACATCGTTCCGCCCATGAGGCGAAGCGAAGGACCGTTGAGAAAATTATGAGCAGTGGATGTTGGTGCGCAGCTCTTTATCCTTGAGCGAGTCAACGCCAACGGCAATCGTATCCGCGATATCGATGGAAGATAAATAGATGATATGTTTTAATAATCCTGGAAATTAAATTCACGATGACACGCGAGACGATGCGAGACGATATGACCGTCACGCTGGTTCAGAATTTTTCCGGGACTGAGACGGAAACCACGTTCCAGTTCCAGCGCGTATAACCCTTCCCTTTGGAATTACGCCAGGACCCAAGAAGTGACTCGACACGAAATCCGACGTGGCACCGTTTTTTGGTCTCGGAAAATGAAAGATGCCTTTTTTGCGGAACCTCTCCATCCTCACCATTCGGCATCGAGCTATTACACGCCGCGCCGCGCCGCTAGAGCACGCCAACTCGCAACTGCACCCGACCTGCCGCTGCCGATGCCGTCCCACCAACTCTGACCGTCAAAATACAAAGTCGAAAGTGTTGTCACGGGCACAAAATCTTGCGATTCAATATCCCCGCCCATGGTTAAAGTTATGGATCCATTAGCTCATTCTCTCTCAGATTTTATAAAAGCAGTAATTTTGTTAAGATGTAACCCGCCGCGTTCTTATTAAGTGTGCAAGCGAGAGCCAACATGGACTTCTTACGATCGTTCCTCAGCTCGGACGCGCCCGTTGAAGAGGCTGAGGATCTCCCAACAGTGGCAGATGGCGGGCAGAGCAAAGCTGATGCGACTTCAGAAGAGGAAGAGGAAGAGGAGGAGGGAGGTCTCGAAGACATGGTTCGCTTCTTTTACGATACCCTGGATGAAGCGGGAGAACAGAATCAGGTTGCTCCTATCTTTGAAACTTGGGATCAAATTACTACAATAACATGCCTTGTAACGCAAACGGGTCGAAACCCGAGGTGTTTTTACCAGCGATGGTTTGTGTCTTGACTTTTGGAGGGAACGCCAAGATCCACTTGTGCTGCAGATGAGCAGTCATGGCTCCGCAGTTCTTCAAAATGGCATGCTAAATGATTCTTACTTGCACTACGGGGGACTTGGAAACACCAAGCTTTCCGCAGAGTTTTTGAACGCGGATGCCTGTACTGGAGGGAACAGGCCCTGAAAGAAAAGATGTCGGAGTACATGAAGAAGGACACTGCACGAGACGAAATGTTGGTGGGTTGCATCTCACAGTGGCCTTCCCTCTGCGCAGAGATATTCACGGAACCTTGAGGCCAGAGGTCCATCGGACTTTCGGGATGAGGTGTCCAGTCTCTTTCTGAGCGTCGCCAATCAAAGTCTTTGCAAACCTGTTCGATCGTCGCCTCGTTTGGAACCCTATCGATAGCCGACCCGGCAGTAAAGGAGGCTTGTCCTGCACTTGTATCTATGCGTGCGAGTTTGTTGTTGGTTTGGTGCCTGTTCAGAAGCTGAAGGCGAACGCGACTCGCAAACTCAAGCACTCTACACCGCGGAGTGAAATTCTACCTTCAGCAACTGCAGAGGAACTGTCACAGGATGACATTGAGAACCGGGTAAAGAATATGCGCAACCGCATCAAGGTGTGCACTCGACATGGGCGCTGTGCTGAAGGCACATGGCTGTGTTCCGCTGCGCCCTCCTTCAATTCTGGACCTCTGTCTAACGCCTAATGATTTGGAGCCGAGCTCCTGCCATCCGGCAGGGCCAAGTGGAGATAACTGGCAAGGCGACTTTTCGATAATAAGATTTCGTTATATAGTTTCACTGTTGAGGCAACATTCAGTCGACAGCTCAATGACTGCAAAGCGTTAGTTTTATTCATCATTCGAACGCTTTCGTAGACGGGATTTAAGTTACTCACCTTCCAAAATCGTTTTTTACTGGTGGCTGAACTGTCAGGTGGGATTTCTCGTTAGTATCGGCCAAGTGTTCAGGCTGTATTGCTCAGTTTGTTTGCTAGTATGGATAATTTCACTCGATCAGGCATTTGTGCAACGTTGGTCACACGGTAGTACGTAACCTTGCAGGAGGAGTCCCTCGCGGTGAAGAAGATGGAGCGAGAGTTGCCAGCGGAAGCCGTTGAGCTGCGACAGCACAAGGAACGACTGCTCGCAACCACAGTACGCACTAATCATGGGCTCGAATCTGGCGCCGATGAGTTGAATACACTTGTAGTAGGATACAATGTGCTGCTGCACGTCGCGCCCTAACAAATGGGCTTCAGTCGTGATAGACATGTACAAAGCTGTTGCAGGTCGCGCCCTGGGGAGGGGGCGCGGGTGGGGAGGGGGCGCAGGTCGTGATAGGCGCAAAGCTGTTGAGGGTCGCGCCCCGGGGGTGCGCTCGAGGGCAAGGCTGGCAGTATTTAGGGTTTGAGGCAGGCCCTCCCCTGTTAGGTGCAGTGGACGGCAAGGCTGGTCGTATCGGAAGGGGCGCGATGCACACGTGCATGGTTGATGGTTCGTTGCAAGAAATACGCGACTGGTTCCGAATGTATGTGGTGCAGGATGCGGAGCATACTCACGGTTTCCTCGAAGATGGGCCAGCAACAGAGGCAAAAGAGTGCCCTCACGATCTTGCGGAAGGGGCGAGCTCTTCAGGTAGTCTCGGTACAACCTGAGGGTGCTCAGTACAGTGGTGGCAGGGTGCTGACTGATGCGCTAGTCGTGAACGTTGACTGTCAAATCGCCGGCACTGTCATATTGTCTAGAAGTTTCACTTTGCCTCAGCCCTTGCGAAATGTCACCGATCACAATCTGCAACAGACATCATGGCGGCCTTCATGACCTTGCGCCCTTTGTGTCTTCCTCATGTCGGAGAAGGAACCGCTCACACATCGAGACAAGCACCGCCCAACACTCTAGCAAGCACCTTGCCACGAAGCGGCGACTTCACCACTGCCACTGACATTGACACCGCCATTGCCTGGGATCGAACTGAACTGCCATCGACACGCTGTACGAATGACTCTATGTTCTTGCCACAGGAGAGTCCGCGAAGCTTTGTGCATTCAAGGGGTAGTGAGATATGCATCCTTGCTAAATATTTTTCGCAGTTGCCTTGCATGATATGATACAATTTACTGTGGCACAATCGGAGAAACACAAGATAAATTGTGCTGGTCAGTTGGACTGTTTGCTATGTACAGAGTGCTGCTGTAGTACTCTGTATGATGACACTACAACAGACGCTGGTGTTTGAAATCCTGCCAACACGGTATGTGTTAAAGGAAGTTCTATTTTTTAGCAAGGATTATTCTGAAAGTGAGAAATAAAACCGTACACCTATATGATGTAAACACTTTATAAAAGAAGAGATTTCGATGAAGTTTTGATATTCTGACAATCCAAGTATTTTAGGAATGAAGATTTATCAGTTTCACGAAGGGATATAAGTTTCTCGCGTGACGACGTCAATTGGTGCAAGCTATCTCGTCACTTACCTTGATTCTATTTTGAAGTGGCATATAGCTGGCGGTCCGAGCAGTGAGGTGAGCCTTGCTGATGTGCCCTGTTGCTGCTGTTGATGCCAGCGGCGAGGCCGGGAATCTTGCAGGTCCGGAAGTGATGATGCCTGCACACGACGCCATTCTCACGGTGTCGTCTGCGAAGCAAGCCTCGGATGGAGCCGAACAGGATGACGTGGACCACACCCTAGCGGCCCATAAGCAGAGGCTCGCGCGTTTGCAACAAGATCGAGCCGAGTTACTACTTGCGAGCCAGTCGCCGGTCCCGCACCCTGCAGCGACCTTCGATGGCAGCTCGGTGGCCATGAAGGAGCATGATGCAAAGGGCGCATCCCATGGTGGTGGTGGTGGTGCCAGATCTTTAGCTACGATGCGCTCACAGCAGGAAGGACGCCACCCGGTGCCGGAAGAGAAAGCCGCGCCGCAATCTCTCCTGGTGAGTTTGCTGGGCTTGGCTGGGTGTTAACCCACAGACTTAACTTTCCTGCTGCTCGAAATTGGCAATATGCACCATCAGGCCTCACAGGCCAGCATTACTTTAAGGCCTCTCAGGTGTGACGGCACCACCTCGGGCCTTCTTGGCTGGGCGATATATCTACTGGTAATGGTTATTTGTCGCTTCGGTTGGATTTCTTGTACAAGGGGATTTATTGTCGCATATTATTTGTCGTGTGCGAGAATTTTGCCCGTCGAGAGGTTTTGTACCGTTTTGCAGCACACAATCCAGTGGAGGTGTTTTTTGTCGCATTGGAGAAATTGTTAAGATTATCCCCCCCTTTCAAAATTCCACGATCATGCGATGCCGGAAATCACATGCTTAAGGCGAAGTTCATAAACTGAAGCCAAAAATCACATACTTAAGGTGACCCCCGCTTTTACGTACAGTATGCAGTATTATACAAAACACATAAACCGAAAAGGTTTAGGTCGGAGCCTGTGGAATTTTAGTGGTTTTAGAATTTGCCACCGATCGATCTGAGCCTGTGCCATTGATGCTGACAGTGCCAGTTCAGACCGACCAAGATTAGCCAATATCCTGACAAGTGTACACGTAGGAGTCTGAACAGGCACGGACTCAGCTCTGTTCTGTTGCACTTTCGGCAAAAGAACTTCAGTATTTCTCAGCAGTTCCCTAGTTCAGATCAGGTATTCAGGAGGTGGGAACAATGGCTGCTTCCAAGGGGAAGCATCCGGCGACAGCCGAATCAAGGAAATTCTGGCGAAACGGAATCAGCAGTAGTTCCCAAGTTTACCGAACAGGATTTGCTGCGAACATTGATTGAGCAATCGGAGCAAATTGCCCAGCAGAACCAGCTCATGAATGGTCTGGTGAGCAAATGAGCCAGCTCAACGCGGAGAACGAGACGAAAGGGGACTCTGCGCCGACGCCTGGTTGCACTAAAGGGGGCAAGGAGATTGCTCGCCATAAGAAACTTGTTAACATTCCTTACCACGAGACGAACCCATTCCCACCACTAGTCCCATTCGTGCACCTTCTCGTACCCAGCTGAGAACCTGTGCACTGGCGCCCGCTGCGCGCCCTTAGTCGGGATCTTCACTGCTCCTGCAAGATGCGTTCTCGACCCCCGCCTTGCCGCCAGAAGCTCGAGGGTAACTCCTGGCGGCCTCCGTGTCGGCGGAACTAGGCTAGGCGCAGGAAGGCCCGGCGCCCTTTCCAGAGCCCCGCGCATTTCCCCCCGGAGCCCTTCCTGTCGCCACTTCTGGCCCAATCTGGCTCCTTCCTCTTGAGGGACTCCTCAGCGGAGTAACCACCGAACCCGCGGTTGGCCGCGTGCTAGAGCTTCTGTTTCGTCTTGAGCTCCTCGAACTCAAAGAACCAGTGGTCGAAGACGTCGGAGCAGACAGTCTCGGCCTGCGCGTTGTGGATCTTGCTCTCCATGAACTCCAGTTGCACCACAGACACAGCAGAATACCGCCCAGGGTTCGCTTCTTGTTCGACTCGAAGTTGAGCATATTGGGCCGGTTGCACAAGCTTTGGTGCGCGGCCTGCACGGCGCGACCCAGGCAAAAAAAGGCCTTCGTGATCGTATCCTCGCTGAGCTCGTGGATTTGCGCCTCCACCTGCTCGGGGAATTCCTCGGCGTCCATCTCTTGGACCCTCACCGTGAGAGTGCTCATCTGCTTGGAGAGCTGCTGCACAGCTGCTTCTGAACACTTTCATTCGTTGCTGCGCCTGGCTTGCTCTCCGCATCCGGGAACTCGCTGGTTGGCCGAGGGTTTGGCCACCTGACTTTGAACCCTCACTCTTCACTTTTGGGGCCATTTCAATGCTTGTTTTTTGACAGTGCTCTCGCACGGCATAGTGTAATATTTTACCTTGCATGAAGTTTCTTTTGTAGCACAAAGGTGACCGAGCTACAAAATCTACGGATCTTAAATAGTGTCTGTGTCACATCTTGACTGGCATGCTGCCTTGACCTGCCCATACAGTGCCAGCAGGTGTCGTCGGCTCTGTTCTTAGAGGAAACCACTGAACTTCCATTACTTTTCAACTTGAACAAAACATCGAATTCACTTTAAAATAGGGAATCATGAAACGAAGGCCGAAGGTGATCCCAAAATTCACATACCTGAGGTGACCCCTGCTTTTGCGTACGGTGTGCAATAGTATTCCAGCGCGGGCGCGAGCATGAGCAGCGAAACAGGAGCAGCGAGTGATGGTGATGCCGTTCGATGCGCTCATGATTAGATCAGGATTGATTTCAAATTTCCCCACCCTGTGCGTTCACATTCCCGCTTTATAAGTATGGATTATGAAGTATCATCTTTCGCCGTTCATAGTTTATCGTTCACGGTTTATCATTCATTGATCATCCTTCATCGCTCACCGCATGTTCACTGTTCATCATTCACTGTCCATCGCTCATCCTTTGGTGATCATGTTGACCTACACCCAGGCCTTTCTTGGTGGAATCATGCACCCTCGGCCTTTGTCAGCGAGATGTTGCCTACCCTCGGGCCTCTCTCTCTCTCTCTGAGCGATGCCTCACCTTGGGCTCCTCCAGGATGACAGCATGTATTGCCCGGCCTTTCATTGGGTGATATATCACGTAGCCTCCAACCTTTCCTGGAGGATTTGACCCACCCTCGGGCCTTTGTTGGGGTGATGCCTTGCAGCCGGGCCTTTCTTTGGGTGATACTAGGCTTGTCGATCTCAGAAGAGAATCTCCGCTAGGCCGGGGCCTCGGGTCACTCGATAAAATTTGGACAGTGACATGACATACGGTGATGATGACACACAAATGTATTCTGTCATTGCATGCGCGAACATTTTTTATCATTATTTTCTATTTATTATATTTATTTTATTTTCTATTTATTAATCATTTTTCATTATTTTATTAATTATTGTCGCCTGCTTTTTCTTTGGCTCTCGGATTGATTTTACAGCAGATTCCTTTCTCCCCCTTCCACTTCCCCGCTCCTTTACTCCTATGTCATCTGCGGGATCGCACACACTCGCTCGATCGCTTCCTTTGTCGATCACACCTCCTCTCCCCGCCCACATCCTGTTCCCTTTTTAATTTTCCTTGCCTCCTTTCATCTCCTCCTCGGTGCATTCTTTGTTCTGCATCCTCTCTTGTCCTGCCCTTTGATCACTCTGCTCACCGGTGCTTCCGCTCCACCTCGACGCCGCGCCCTCGCACTCCAACGCTCCGACGCGCCTCGCTCGTGCTCCTGCCTGTTTGCTTCGTGCCTGCTCCCAACTTGAACGGTACGCTCTTCACTCCCTTTTGCCCTCTCACACACACTGACACTGCATGCACCCTAGGCATACGAACCGGCATATAGAGCACTGAGAGTCACAGCCCACAGTGCCACGGGGCCCGGGCAGCATGCACTCCTTCTTCCCCTCAATTCTCCCTGCCTGATTCTCTTTGCCCTACTCTCCCTGCTTGGTCCGTCAGGTCTCCTGCTTGATCCGTCATCGTCGGTCGGTTTAGAGCTTGGCGTTATGTCCGGGGAGCCTAGTGCGAGCTGGTAAACCTTGGTGATCACGTGCACCGTGCCTTGGTTTCCCCTGTAATTCTTTGTGGCTTTCACTCGTCTAGGTCCGAGCACCCCTGCTGGAGCCTCCGATCCCAGCACACTATTCACGGGGACGCACGGTGCAGTGTCGAGAGTCAGAATCGACTTCCTCAACCGGCTTTGGGCTTAGGGTCGCCGTCGTTCCCTTGTTCCTTGTCTCCCTGCCTTCCTTCTTGCCCTTAACTCCTCACCCTGCTTGATCCTGATCTCTCTCTTCCCTCTCTCCCTGTTTTGATATCTGATCCTCTGGTTTTGATCTTTGATCTTTGTGCTAGGTTAGGTGGGCGAGAGTCTCCCTCCTCCCCTCTCTCTGAGCGATGCCTCACCTCGGGCTCCTCCAGGATGACAGCATGTATTGCCCGGCCTTTCATTGGGTGATATATCACGTAGCCTCCAACTTTTCCTGGAGGATTTGACCCACCCTCGGGCCTTTGTTGGGGTGATGCCTTGCAGCCGGGCCTTTCTTTGGGTGATACTAGGCTTGTCGATCTCAGAAGAGAATCTCCGCTAGGCCGGGGCCTCGGGTCACTCGATAAAATTTGGACAGTGACATGACATACGGTGATGATGACACACAAATGTATTCTGTCATTGCATGCGCGAACATTTTTTATCATTATCGTCTGCGTCCAGTGCTGCAAGATTGTTCATCAGGCGGCGCTCGGCTGGCACTGGCGCTAGCGCTGGGTTCGCCGTGGCGTTTTTGTCTGGCCATGATCGGATTGGCATTCTGTCATTGTTGCCCGTTGCGATGTGAGCATTGCTACTCCTGCTGCTGCGGATTAAGGTATGCAATGTAATGTAATTTGACTTAGTTCTAAAACATAAAAGTTCAGGCGTTCACTTACACTTGGGCCCTTTTTCGATGGTATTCTTACCTTTGGGCCGTTCACGGGCGATATCAACCACCTCGCTTCTTTCATTGGGTGACAACATGTGCCCTTGGTTGGTATTGGCAACCCGTGGGCTTTCCCCCAGTCGTGCCACCCACCCTTGGGTCTTTCTTTGGATGGGATATATCGGCTACTCTCGTGACTTTGCCAAAGGAAATCACCTATGTATGATGAGCTTTGCAGCCCGGCGATGTTGAGCGTGAGCCGCGAGGCATGGCGGGATTTGGTTAAAGATTACCTACTGAAAATGCCGTGTGGGGTCAGGCTGACAAGCCACCTGCACTAGACGACAACAGCGAAGCTGATCTCGAGGTGAGTGACGCTTTGGTCGGAGGCCGAAGTTCAAACAATCTCCCGCAACATGCTTGCCTCCGTGTGTGCTCTCCAATCTTTTGTCAGAGCCATTGTTGGAACACATGGCATTCTAACCCGCCACCCAAGGTATTCAGGGCGAATGACAACAACTCATGTGGCGATGCATACAGCCTTTGTATCGAAATACAAAGTGGAGAGAGCAAAAGGGCCAGGGGGTCTAGTGCCCTACACGCTGAGAAGAATGTTTCCTTTTCGGTTTCTTTTGGTACAGGTGGCGATAGCATTCCTTTCCTCATACAATCACATGTACGACGATGATGACGAGCAGGAAGAGGACGGGCTCGTGGCTGAAGCCATGCAGCTTCTAAAGCAGCAGACAGCGCAGAAGCGAGTGGCGGATGTGACACAGGCCCAGCAGGGCGTGGAGGTAAGCCTTGGACAACATCGAGAAGCGTGCGACAAACTGGCAGCAGCACAGGAGGAGACGAGGGCACGGCAAGCGCAACTCCAAGCGAGCATTGCGGAGAAGAAGGCGCGGCTGCAGGAGTGGGAGTTACTACCAGCAGTAAAGCGAGAGCTGGAGGAGAGCTTGCACAGAATTGAAAAGGAGATGAGCGCGAGCAAGGACGCCGGGGAAACAAGAGAGGCGGAGTTGCAGATGGTGGTGGAGCGGTCACAGGCGGCGCTTGCCTCGAGTGAGGAGAAGGCGGCGAAGGCGCAGGCAGAGCTGGAGAGGAGGCTGCAGGCGTCAACAGATGCACTGGAAGAATCACAGGAGGTCACCAAAGAGCGTGTGGCCCAGCTGAAGGCATCGGTGGCGCAGACGGAGGCGCTGCTGGCAGCCAGCAAGGACAAGGCACAGCGCACACAGAGCGAGCTGGAGGCGAGCGTGCAGCGCAGTCAGGACGCCCAAGACAAGCTGGCGGCGGCGCAAGAGGCGGCGAGCTATCGCGAGGAGCAGCTGCAGGCGAGCATTGCGGAGAAGGAGGCACGGCTGCAGAGCGGGGAGGAAATGCTGGCGAGCACGAAGCGGGAGCTGGAGGAGAGCTTGCAGAAGAGCCGAGCGGAGATGAGCGCGAGCAAGGAAGCCGGGGAAACAAGAGAGGCGGAGCTGCAGGTGGTGGTGGAGCGGTCACAGGCGGCGCTTGCCTCGAGCGAGGAGAAGGCGGCGAAGGCGCAGGCGGAGCTGGAGAGGAGGCTGCAGGCGTCAACAGATGCCGCCGCGGAGCGTGAGGCCCAGCTGAAGGCATCGGTGGCGCAGACGGAGGCGCTGCTGGAAGCCAGCAAGGACAAGGCACAGCGCACACAGAGCGAGCTGGAGGCGAGCGTGCAGCGCAGTCAGGACGCCCAAGACAAGCTGGCGGCGGCGCAAGAGGCGGCGAGCTATCGCGAGGAGCAGCTGCAGGCGAGCATTGCGGAGAAGGAGGCACGGCTGCAGAGCGGGGAGGAAATGCTGGCGAGCACGAAGCGGGAGCTGGAGGAGAGCTTGCAGAAGAGCCGAGCGGAGATGAGCGCGAGCAAGGAAGCCGGGGAAACAAGAGAGGCGGAGCTGCAGGTGGTGGTGGAGCGGTCACAGGCGGCGCTTGCCTCGAGTGAGGAGAAGGCGGCGAAGGCGCAGGCGGAGCTGGAGAGGAGGCTGCAGGCGTCAACAGATGCCGCCGCGGAGCGTGAGGCCCAGCTGAAGGCATCGGTGGCGCAGACGGAGGCGCTGCTGGAAGCCAGCAAAGACAAGGCACAGCGCACACAGAGCGAGCTGGAGGCGAGCGTGCAGCGCAGTCAGGACGCCCAAGACAAGCTGGCGGCGGCGCAAGAGGCGGCGAGCTATCGCGAGGAGCAGCTGCAGGCGAGCAGTGCGGAGAAGGAGGCACGGCTGCAGCGCGGGGAGGAAATGCTGGCGAGCACGAAGCGGGAGCTGGAGGAGAGCTTGCAGAAGAGCCTGAGCCGGAGATGCGCGCGAGCAAGGAAGCCGGGAACAAGAGAGGCGGAGCTGCAGGTGGTGGTGGAGCGGTCACAGGCGGCGCCGTCTCGAGTGAGGAGAAGGCGGCGGCGCAGGCTGGAGCTGAGAGGAGGCTGCAGGCGTCAACAGAGCCGCCGCGGAGCGTGAGGCCCAGCTGAAGGCACTGGTGGCAGACGAAGGCGCTGCTGGAAGCTGCAGCGGGGGCGTGGACAAGGCACAGCGCACAGGAGCGAGCTGGAGGCGAGCGTGCAGCGTAGCCAGGACGCCCAAGACAAGCTGGCGGCGGCGCAAGAGGCGGCGAGCTATCGCGAGGAGCAGCTGCAGGCGAGCATTGCGGAGAAGGAGGCACGGCTGCAGAGCGGGGAGGAAATGCTGGCGAGCACGAAGCGGGAGCTGGAGGAGAGCTTGCAGAAGAGCCGAGCGGAGATGAGCGCGAGCAAGGACTTCGTGGAAACAAGAGAGGCGGAGCTGCAGGTGGTGGTGGAGCGGTCACAGGCGGCGCTTGCCTCGAGCGAGGAGAAGGCGGCGAAGGCGCAGGCGGAGCTGGAGAGGAGGCTGCAGGCGTCAACAGATGCCGCCGCGGCGCGTGAGGCCCAGCTGAAGGCATCGGTGGCGCAGACGGAGGCGCTGCTGGAAGCCAGCAAGGACAAGGCACAGCGCACGCAGAGTGAGCTGGAGGCGAGCGTGCAGCGCAGTCAGGACGCCCAAGACAAGCTGGCGGCGGCGCAAGAGGCGGCGAGCTATCGCGAGGAGGAGCTGCAGGCGAGCATTGCGGAGAAGGAGGCACGGCTGCAGAGCGGGGAGGAAATGCTGGCGAGCACGAAGCGGGAGCTGGAGGAGAGCTTGCAGAAGAGCCGAGCGGAGATGAGCGCGAGCAAGGAAGCCGGGGAAACAAGAGAGGCGGAGCTGCAGATGGTGGTGGAGCGGTCACAGGCGGCGCTTGCCTCGAGCGAGGAGAAGGCGGCGAAGGCGCAGGCGGAGCTGGAGAGGAGGCTGCAGGCGTCAACAGATGCCGCCGCGGAGCGTGAGGCCCAGCTGAAGGCATCGGTGGCGCAGACGGAGGCGCTGCTGGAAGCCAGCAAGGACAAGGCACAGCGCACACAGAGCGAGCTGGAGGCGAGCGTGCAGCGCAGTCAGGACGCCCAAGACAAGCTGGTGGCGGCGCAAGAGGCGGCGAGCTATCGCGAGGAGCAGCTGCAGGCGAGCATTGCGGAGAAGGAGGCACGGCTGCACAGCGGGGAGGAAATGCTGGCGAGCACGAAGCGGGAGCTGGAGGAGAGCTTGCAGAAGAGCCGAGCGGAGATGAGCGCGAGCAAGGAAGCCGGGGAAACAAGAGAGGCGGAGCTGCAGGTGGTGGTGGAGCGGTCACAGGCGGCGCTTGCCTCGAGTGAGGAGAAGGCGGCGAAGGCGCAGGCGGAGCTGGAGAGGAGGCTGCAGGCGTCAACAGATGCCGCCGCGGAGCGTGAGGCCCAGCTGAAGGCATCGGTGGCGCAGACGGAGGCGCTGCTGGAAGCCAGCAAAGACAAGGCACAGCGCACACAGAGCGAGCTGGAGGCGAGCGTGCAGCGCAGTCAGGACGCCCAAGACAAGCTGGCGGCGGCGCAAGAGGCGGCGAGCTATCGCGAGGAGCAGCTGCAGGCGAGCAGTGCGGAGAAGGAGGCACGGCTGCAGCGCGGGGAGGAAATGCTGGCGAGCACGAAGTGGGAGCTGGAGGAGAGCTTGCAGAAGAGCCGAGCGGAGTTGAAGGTGGTGGTGGAGCGGTCACAGGCGGCGCTTGCCTCGAGTGAGGAGATGGCGGCGAAGGCGCAGGCGGAGCTGGAGAGGAGGCTGCAGGCGTCAACAGATGCCGCCGCGGAGCGTGAGGCCCAGCTGAAGGCATCGGTGGCGCAGACGGAGGCGCTGCTGGAAGCCAGCAAGGACAAGGCACAGCGCACACAGAGCGAGCTGGAGGCGAGCGTGCAGCGCAGTCAGGACGCCCAAGACAAGCTGGTGGCGGCGCAAGAGGCGGCGAGCTATCGCGAGGAGCAGCTGCAGGCGAGCATTGCGGAGAAGGAGGCACGGCTGCACAGCGGGGAGGAAATGCTGGCGAGCACGAAGCGAGAGCTGCAGGAGAGCTTGCAGAAGAGCCGAGCGGAGATGAGCGCGAGCAAGGAAGCCGGGGAAACAAGAGAGGCGGAGCTGCAGGTGGTGGTGGAGCGGTCACAGGCGGCGCTTACCTCGAGCGAGGAGAAGGCGGCGAAGGCGCAGGCGGAGCTGGAGAGGAGGCTGCAGGCGTCAACAGATGCCGCCGCGGAGCGTGAGGCCCAGCTGAAGGCATCGGTGGCGCAGACGGAGGCGCTGCTGGAAGCCAGCAAGGACAAGGCACAGCGCACACAGAGCGAGCTGGAGGCGAGTGTGCAGCGCAGTCAGGACGCCCAAGACAAGCTGGCGGCGGCGCAAGAGGCGGCGAGCTATCGCGAGGAGCAGCTGCAGGCGAGCATTGCGGAGAAGGAGGCACGGCTGCAGAGCGGGGAGGAAATGCTGGCGAGCACGAAGCGGGAGCTGGAGGAGAGCTTGCAGAAGAGCCGAGCGGAGATGAGCGCGAGCAAGGAAGCCGGGGAAACAAGAGAGGCGGAGCTGCAGGTGGTGGTGGAGCGGTCACAGGCGGCGCTTGCCTCGAGCGAGGAGAAGGCGGCGAAGGCGCAGGCGGAGCTGGAGAGGAGGCTGCAGGCGTCAACAGATGCCGCCGCGGAGCGTGAGGCCCAGCTGAAGGCATCGGTGGCGCAGACGGAGGCGCTGCTGGAAGCCAGCAAGGACAAGGCACAGCGCACACAGAGCGAGCTGGAGGCGAGCGTGCAGCGCAGTCAGGACGCCCAAGACAAGCTGGCGGCGGCGCAAGAGGCGGCGAGCTATCGCGAGGAGGAGCTGCAGGCGAGCATTGCGGAGAAGGAGGCACGGCTGCAGAGCAGGGAGGAAATGCTGGCGAGCACGAAGCGGGAGCTGGAGGAGAGCTTGCAGAAGAGCCGAGCGGAGATGAGCGCGAGCAAGGAAGCCGGGGAAGCAAGAGAGGCGGAGCTGCAGGTGGTGGTGGAGCGGTCACAGGCGGCGCTTGCCTCGAGTGAGGAGAAGGCGGCGAAGGCGCAGGCGGAGCTGGAGAGGAGGCTGCAGGCGTCAACAGATGCCGCCGCGGAGCGTGAGGCCCAGCTGAAGGCATCGGTGGCGCAGACGGAGGCGCTGCTGGAAGCCAGCAAGGACAAGGCACAGCGCACACAGAGCGAGCTGGAGGCGAGCGTGCAGCGCAGTCAGGACGCCCAAGACAAGCTGGCGGCGGCGCAAGAGGCGGCGAGCTATCGCGAGGAGGAGCTGCAGGCGAGCATTGCGGAGAAGGAGGCACGGCTGCAGAGCGGGGAGGAAATGCTGGCGAGCACGAAGCGGGATCTGGAGGAGAGCTTGCAGAAGAGCCGAGCGGAGATGAGCGCGAGCAAGGACTTCGGGGAAACAAGAGAGGCGGAGCTGCAGGTGGTGGTGGAGCGGTCACAGGCGGCGCTTGCCTCGAGTGAGGAGATGGCGGCGAAGGCGCAGGCGGAGCTGGAGAGGAGGCTGCAGGCGTCAACAGATGCCGCCGCGGAGCGTGAGGCCCAGCTGAAGGCATCGGTGGCGCAGACGGAGGCGCTGCTGGAAGCCAGCAAGGACAAGGCACAGCGCACGCAGAGCGAGCTGGAGGCGAGCGTGCAGCGCAGTCAGGACGCCCAAGACAAGCTGGCGGCGGCGCAAGAGGCGGCGAGCTATCGCGAGGAGGAGCTGCAGGCGAGCATTGCGGAGAAGGAGGCACGGCTGCAGAGCGGGGAGGAAATGCTGGCGAGCACGAAGCGGGAGCTGGAGGAGAGCTTGCAGAAGAGCCGAGCGGAGATGAGCGCGAGCAAGGAAGCCGGGGAAACAAGAGAGGCGGAGCTGCAGATGGTGGTGGAGCGGTCACAGGCGGCGCTTGCCTCGAGCGAGGAGAAGGCGGCGAAGGCGCAGGCGGAGCTGGAGAGGAGGCTGCAGGCGTCAACAGATGCCGCCGCGGAGCGTGAGGCCCAGCTGAAGGCATCGGTGGCGCAGACGGAGGCGCTGCTGGAAGCCAGCAAGGACAAGGCACAGCGCACACAGAGCGAGCTGGAGGCGAGCGTGCAGCGCAGTCAGGACGCCCAAGACAAGCTGGTGGCGGCGCAAGAGGCGGCGAGCTATCGCGAGGAGCAGCTGCAGGCGAGCATTGCGGAGAAGGAGGCACGGCTGCAGAGCGGGGAGGAAATGCTGGCGAGCACGAAGCGGGAGCTGGAGGAGAGCTTGCAGAAGAGCCGAGCGGAGATGAGCGCGAGCAAGGACTTCGTGGAAACAAGAGAGGCGGAGCTGCAGGTGGTGGTGGAGCGGTCACAGGCGGCGCTTGCCTCGAGCGAGGAGAAGGCGGCGAAGGCGCAGGCGGAGCTGGAGAGGAGGCTGCAGGCGTCAACAGATGCCGCCGCGGCGCGTGAGGCCCAGCTGAAGGCATCGGTGGCGCAGACGGAGGCGCTGCTGGAAGCCAGCAAGGACAAGGCACAGCGCACGCAGAGCGAGCTGGAGGCGAGCGTGCAGCGCAGTCAGAACGCAATGGTTGCCGCATTGGAGGCAGCGCAGCTTGATGGGAGGCAGCAATTAACAGAAGCCCTGGCAAGCTCGCATAAGGCAGCTCTGGAACGTGAGGCCCAGCTGAAGTTATCGGTGGCGCAGACGGAGGCGCTGCTTGAAACTTCAAAGGCCCAAGCCAAATTGAATGCTTCTCAACTTGAAAGTTGTTTGGCGGAACTTCAGACAGACCTTCGACGTGCTTTAGATTCGTCTGACGTGAAAGACAGTGAGCATGCTGCCCGAGTGGCAAGTCTTGAGGAGACGTTATTGCACCGGGATGAGGTTGCAAGTGCTACCGGGGAAGAGGTTAGAAAGCAGCTGCAACAAATCAATGCAGCGGAGTGCGCTGTTGACGAGCTCAGGAGCACACTGAGCTCGGTGAAGACGGATTTGGAAGCAGTGACTGCTGAGAAAGAACATATGATTGGCCAACACTCGCGGGCCCTTGAGGCACAGAAGCAGAAACACCGCAGAACAATCGTTGACATGCAGGCAAAGTTCACAGCCTCGAAAGAGATTGCGGCAACGCGAGAGACACGACTGCTGAACAAGGTGGCGGAGGCCCAAGCAGAGATTCGCTCGAATGCTGAGGCCATACAGAAGCAGAAGGAAAAGGGCCAACGGGAGCTAGAAGAGGCGAAGTGTGTGTGGGGTGTACGCGAGGAAGAGCTGCACGCTGCACTAGAAGAGGCGGCTTCAATGTTAAGCGACAGTGAGACAGCCGCCGAGGATATTGGCCGTGACCTCGAACGCAGTATCACACGCAATGAAAAGGCCCAAAATAGGTTGAATAGAGTGCAGGAGGTGAGCAGGAAAAAAGAAGAGCAGCTGCGCTTGGAGCTTGCAGAGAAGGAGGCAGAGCTTCAGAGCAGCAAGCAGACGCTGGCATGCTCGAAGCGGGACCTCGAAGCAAGCATACAAAAGACGCGCGACGAATTACAATCAAGTATGAAGGACGCAGAGGCACGGGAGGAGGCGCTGCTTGTGGCAGTCAAAAGAACACAATCAACACTTGCCTCGAGCGAGGAGATGGCGGCGAAGGCCCATGTGGAGCTAGAGAGGAGGCTGCAGAAGTCAGCATATGCCCTCACAAACTCGCAGGAGGCTGCCGCGGAGCGTGAGGCCCAGCTGAAGGCATCGGTGGCGCAGACGGAGGCGCTGCTGGCAGCCAGCAAGGACAAGGCACAGCGCACACAGAGCGAGCTGGAGGCGAGCGTGCAGCGCAGTCAGGACGCCCAAGACAAGCTGGCGGCGGCGCAAGAGGCGGCGAGCTATCGCGAGGAGCAGCTGCAGGCGAGCATTGCGGAGAAGGAGGCACGGCTGCAGAGCGGGGAGGAAATGCTGGCGAGCACGAAGCGGGAGCTGGAGGAGAGCTTGCAGAAGAGCCGAGTGGAGTTGAAGGTGGTGGTGGAGCGGTCACAGGCGGCGCTTGCCTCGAGTGAGGAGAAGGCGGCGAAGGCGCAGGCGGAGCTGGAGAGGAGGCTGCAGGCGTCAACAGATGCCGCCGCGGAGCGTGAGGCCCAGCTGAAGGCATCGGTGGCGCAGACGGAGGCGCTGCTGGAAGCCAGCAAGGACAAGGCACAGCGCACGCAGAGCGAGCTGGAGGCGAGCGTGCATCGCAGTCAGGACGCCCAAGACAAGCTGGCGGCGGCGCAAGAGGCGGCGAGCTATCGCGAGGAGCAGCTGCAGGCGAGCATTGCGGAGAAGGAGGCACGGCTGCAGAGCGGGGAGGAAATGCTGGCGAGCACGAAGCGGGAGCTGGAGGAGAGCTTGCAGAAGAGCCGAGCGGAGATGAGCGCGAGCAAGGAAGCCGGGGAAACAAGAGAGGCGGAGCTGCAGGTGGTGGTGGAGCGGTCACAGGCGGCGCTTGCCTCGAGCGAGGAGATGGCGGCGAAGGCGCAGGCGGAGCTGGAGAGGAGGCTGCAGGCGTCAACAGATGCCGCCGCGGAGCGTGAGGCCCAGCTGAAGGCATCGGTGGCGCAGACGGAGGCGCTGTTGGAAGCCAGCAAGGACAAGGCACAGCGCACACAGAGCGAGCTGGAGGCGAGCGTGCAGCGCAGTCAGGACGTCCAAGACAAGCTGGTGGCGGCGCAAGAGGCGGCGAGCTATCGCGAGGAGCAGCTGCAGGCGAGCATCGCGGACCGGATAGTAGCAGAACGGCGTGAAGAGGAGCTGCTAGCACAGTTGGCCGTAGCAGGCAAGGCGCAAACCACGCTCGAGCAATCTCTTGAACAATTGCAGAATTCTCTAGTTGCAGCCCGAGCTGAAGGGGATGTGGAGACAGAATTGAACAATACGCGTTTAGGATTGCTGGCGGAACTTGACACGAACCGCAAATTTTCTGCATCGCTTGAGCACGATTTGGCAACGAGCAATGCAACACTGGAGCAGAGCCGAGAGGCCTTGCTGGAGCATGAGCGTGACCTGCAAGCTGGCATGCTGGAGCTGGAGGCCTCTCGCCGGGAGAGCCAGTCCCTGAAGTCTGCACTGGAGCAGCTGGAGCAGCAGGTGCAAAGCCAGTCAGATTTGAGCAAGGTGGAGCAGGAAAGCGCCTTTCGGCTTAAGGAGCTTGTGCGGCTCGAGACAGATCTCACACGGGCGCGAGAAGAGGCCGGCCACAAGGATGACGCAGTGCTGGAGGCGCAGGCTGCAGAGATTGAGCGAATGAAGAAATCGATCGAAGAAAAGGAGAGGGAGAGCGCCATGAAAACAATCTCCAGGCGGTGGGCTCTCACTCTACCGTGGCACGCCACCCCTCTCTCGCGCACTCAGCAGTGCCCGTATCTGCACCACCCCTCCCTCGCGCACTCAGCAGTGCCCGTATCTGCACCACTTTGCACCAATTGTACCCATCCCCCCCATGCAGCGACCTGATGCATCTCTTGCAACACTCCAGCATCACCTTCCAGTCTTCTGGATGACAGGCAATGGAGCACACTAAACGGCAGGCTAAGGTAGATTGAGCTTTTCACCCGTGAGGGGGCGCGGGTTTTTCTTTTTCTTTCCCTTTTTTCAGAGGCTTAGGGCCGGGCCAAACCTATCAGGAAGCATGAACCGCACCATATCTCGAGGCCAACGGCAAGTCGGCGTTTCTGTGTGTATCATAGAAAGCTTGCAGGCTCGTTCTACACGCATAGGGCCGCAGTGCTATGCGTGTGAAGCCGCTGTGTACTGCGCCAGCGGGGACGCAGCTGCGCGGCCTGCCTAATACGACCCTCCTGCCACCTGCATGTGGCATGACCTTCAGGCATACGCCTCCCTGTTGTGGGCATGACAATCACGACACTTTCCTAATCTTGCCACAGATATAACGCACAACTTTCTTGTCAGCCAGCCACGGTGATGCTGACTGCAATGATTATGCCGGCTGGACATGGTATGCATTGCCACCTGCTCGACTATGGCTGAATGACTAAGTTGTGTGCGGCGCCGACTAATGTCTAAGGCAGATGGCTAGCAAGGACCTTGGCAAAGGAGGAGGAGACAAGGAGGAAGACGGAGGCAGAAGCCCAGGCGCACCTCAACAAGGTGACCGAGGTGCAGCAGGAGCTTGACAACACGCAGGTGCTCACAAGTAAAATGTTGATCAGCCACTGGAAGTCAACGCGCTTACAAGATGCCGCCAAAGAGCTTGAAGGGTCCAGGTGACCTGCATTGCGACATCCTTCCCCCACCCACACACAAGCACCTCCGAACGCTGAGGTCTCACGCGCTCGGCTTCTCATGAATCGCCGAAAGGCCTCGAGCGCGTCTCACATGAAGCGACGCTTTACGACGATATAGTTGACGCCTGACGCGTCGCATTGTTTGCATACTCTTCTCCCCTCGACCCCCTCTCCGGCCCCTTGCAGATGCAACAGCCCTGTCCGGTGCCAAGCTGTTTGTTTCGGTGCTGAGTGTCTTCACGGTGTAGTGTTAGGCATTAGACTTCCCCCACCACTGTACCATATATCGAAGATGTCCAAAACATTCGATATGGTCACACCCATTGCACGGGCTGAAATTTGTGCTGGGTGCAAATTCGAGGCAGTGAGCCGGCACATAGCGCAGAGTCAGAAGACTTGGCATTCTCTCCTAAGAGCATGCAGAGCTTGCAGTCGTTGCGCCGCTACTCCTTGACCGCCACGACATCTTTCACTCCCGAGGAGCGCCCTCAAAGTGTGAGCATGAGCGAGGAGCGCCCTCGAAGTGTGAGCATGACCGAGACCATGCCTATCGCGTCTCCTCGGAGCACCCAGCTACAGCAGCGGCTGAATGAGGCGGAGCGCCAAAGGCAGGAGGTGAGATGCGTCAGCACATAGTCTGGACAGCGAAGATCTGCCCAGTTACCCAAGGAGCTTCTGGTCGGAATACTCAAGGCGGGTAACTGAGGTTTTTGGAGCATCCCCGATTATTTAGGAAGATCCTCAGGGCAGCCCCGTTACTGGCCTCAATTGTGCATGATTGTGAGGCAGTCATGGGCTTGGCACTTTGGGAGGCCGCGAAGATATGGCATGATTTGCGCACGTTACAGTGTGACATTTAGGGATGCCATGAGGATGATTTTGTGTGACTGTGAAGCAGTAAGAGACTTCGTAGTTTGAGACGGCAAGAAGATTCATTATGTGGCGTGACTATGAGGCACGACCTTCCTGAGGAGAGTATTCCTGCAAAGTAGATTAACCTTGCACCCTTGCCACGTATGACACTTCATGCGGGCATGACCATTGAAGGAGGCCTCTACGCTCGCACTGGCCTTATGCATCGCCATGCAACCCACATTGCATCCCATATGGCAGCTCCTCCTCGAGCTCCTCTTCCAGATTAGAATTGGATAGCCCTGGTAATTTCAAGCCAATGTTGTGTGGGATGTATCTGAAGTGCTCGGAATCCTGGTGCCGGAATCGTTCAGGCTGAGATCAAACTGGAGCAGATGAGAGAGGATCAAGAACGGAAAAAAAGCAAAAAGTTGTCGACTCGATTTTCCAGGTCCCTAAGCAAACTTTCAAAAACCTTCTCGTCTCCATTGAAAGGGAGCAAATCCAAAAGTTCAGATTGATGATATATCTGCACGGTATGACTTTAGGCACACAGAATACCTATCATGGTGGCATAAGCTAGCGAGGCGCAACCAATCCCGAGCATTGGAGAGGCCTTCGGCTTTGTCTGTAAATTTTAGAATCGTTAGGCCTAGAAGGCAGATACTGCACGTATCCACTGTGGAGTGACGGTGTCATCAAGATACATGAAGTGAATGGATGCTTCAGTTGTGAACTATGAATTGTGCAATGTGTGTGTGTGTGTGTGTGTGTGTGTGTTTGTGTGTGACATAGAGGATGCTCATACGCGGGGATACTCATGCATTCATTAAAATGTGATTGCAATATCGGTACATCAACTCCCGGATGCAGAGGCGCCCTCGCGAACAACCTTAGCCCGGCCAGAGCGGAGAGTTGCCCAGTTACTCAGTTTCCACAGCCGACTGTCGGATGTCGAGAACATTAGAATGGTGTAACTTCAGCATTTTTGATACCATTGCAATCAACATATTAATGAACGTGCATGTTATACATCATGCGAAATGCATTGGCAACCACTCTCAGAGCATCTCAGCTATCACTCATGCACATTGCCATGATGAGATGGGGGGGCAGGCTCTCACAGTCCCGCCAGTATCCCATCTCATATCCGGCCTTCGGGGTTTCTGAGTTGCCTTCCACAACAACCCTGCAGCTTGTCGCCCACCATTGTGATATATATATATATATATGCATGTTGCTATCATGTTCAAACAGGATGCTGATTATTTGATGATGTTACACATATTATGTATGTGTGCGTGTGTGTGTGATGCACACATCTACTGATAGTATAAGTATGAATCACTTATACTTGCATATTATAAAACAATCAGATGTGCTACGTGCTGCATCGCATGCTGCTGTGCGCACAGCATGGTGTGCACTATAATGTGTTGTATTATGACGTGCTTCTTGATTTGCGGCATGCTGTTGCACAACATGCAGTAGTGCATGCTGTTGTGCAGGATGATCGAACTAAGTTTACACACACATTCAGTGCAGTTGTGTGTATATAAATTAACATGCACGCTCATACAGCTTGCACACTTAGATATCATCTCTGCACTTGCACACTATTTACAATTCAGTCAGGAGTGTGTGTGTGTGCACAATTGTTCATCGAGAATACCGGAGTGGTTCTGTTTACCACTCAATAATGTGTGTACACAGTGCATTCAATATGTTGCAGGAATGTATGTGTTGTATATTCTGATACTTGGCGATTATCACGAAGCCATGCTCGCGCGCCCACTGCAGCACCTCCAGATGCCCACCTCGCGCCGCAGCCTGCCATGTGAAGGCGTCCCACGGGCAGCCATGCTCGCGCGCCCACTGCAGCACCTCCAGATGCCCACGGGACAGAGGTGGTGCTCATAAGCACCTTTGTTTCACAACAAACTTTGAGTACTTCTAGGGAGGTGGTCTGCAACCGGGGTTGCCGAAGAGTCAGCCCAACTGCAGGGCCTCACGGCTTCTGCAAGTTCCTTCCTCCCGGGCGGGCGGGTGTGGGAAACTTTTTGAATTGGTAGACTCGGAGCCCGAAGTTCTCGCAGAATGAAGTGAAGTGAACTGTCGCAGCTTATTTCAAAAGCTCCGAAAGTCTCTTCATCTTCACGGGCTCCGCCCAAGCGACACAAGCCTTGCAAAGTGCACATCTGTGTTGCATGCTCCGCATGAACACAGATCTCGCTCAACCAATCAGAAAGCACTCTGTGTTCCGGCTCTGCCTGAACACAGATCTGACTCGACTGCCACGGCTCCCCCGTGACACCGTAGCCAATCAGAACACAGAGAAGTCGACCCCGCGGATTCCTCGGCTCTGCCTTGAGAAATCCTCGGGAAAAAATCCGCAAAAAATTCACATGTCCTCGTCGAGCCTCGGGCTCATTTTTTGCAAGCAGAAATTTTCTCCCCCGTACTTCCAAAATAATTGAGAAATAAATTTCTCAATTATTTACACAAGTACTTCCCAGGGAGATAATTTCTGGGACAGAGGTGGTGCTCATAAGCACCTTTGTTTCACAACAAACTTTGAGTACTTCTAGGGAGGTGGTCTGCAACCGGGGTTGCCGAAGAGTCAGCCCAACTGCAGGGCCTCACGGCTTCTGCAAGTTCCTTCCTCCCGGGCGGGCGGGTGTGGGAAACTTTTTGAATTGGTAGACTCGGAGCCCGAAGTTCTCGCAGAATGAAGTGAAGTGAACTGTCGCAGCTTATTTCAAAAGCTCCGAAAGTCTCTTCATCTTCACGGGCTCCGCCCAAGCGACACAAGCCTTGCAAAGTGCACATCTGTGTTGCATGCTCCGCATGAACACAGATCTCGCTCAACCAATCAGAAAGCACCTCTGTGTTCCGGCTCTGCCTGAACACAGATCTGACTCGACTGTCACGGCTCCCCCGTGACACCGTAGCCAATCAGAACACAGAGAAGTCGACCCCGCGGATTCCTCGGCTCTGCCTTGAGAAATCCTCGGGAAAAAATCCGCAAAAAATTCACATGTCCTCGTCGAGCCTCGGGCTCATTTTTTGCAAGCAGAAATTTTCTCCCCCGTACTTCCAAAATAATTGAGAAATAAATTTCTCAATTATTTACACAAGTACTTCCCAGGGAGATAATTTCTGGGACAGAGGTGGTGCTCATAAGCACCTTTGTTTCACAACAAACTTTGAGTACTTCTAGGGAGGTGGTCTGCAACCGGGGTTGCCGAAGAGTCAGCCCAACTGCAGGGCCTCACGGCTTCTGCAAGTTCCTTCCTCCCAACCGGCTGGCGCTTCAGCTACCCAAATGCCGAAGTGGCTTGCTGCCAGACTTGTGCTTACCGATGCACTTCCACTTACTTTCCACTTGTTTCATTCTGGCAGCCAGCCTCTTTGGCAGCTCCAGCCTCCGTGCCTCAGTCAACTGCTCATACCTCTGGTATGCATTTGAGACCCAGTCTCCTTGCAGTTTAATCAACAGGTGGTCTACCCCGAGGTTAAAGGCCACCGTGGCCCCCCCCTCTCCGAAAACTGTGTCCCGAGTACTGACTCGGGTCAAGACCGATCCTCCGGATCAGCTTCTTCACCTCCCCCACGAACACTCCGTGTGTCATGGGCACAGTCCTGCCCCTTGACTTCCACAGGAAAGCCGGGCTCTCCGGCTCTGCCGGGGTTAGCTCAAAACACTTGGCTAAAGCCCGTCTCGGGCACAACATTCCTCCCGTGGCCCTCATGGCCACTCTGTGTGTCCTTTCCTCAAATTGGATCACTTTCGAGAACACCAGTGTCACCCACACTGTCTCATTCCGTATAACAAAGTCCTTTCTTCTAAGGACCCGCCTAACATTAAAGGCATCCACTTTTCCTACACAGACATTGTCTTTTCGAAGCAAGCACAACAAGGCAGTCAACATTGCTGCCCACAAAGTCACCATGTTACAGTCAATAAAATTCATTACTTGATACATTCTTGCAAGTATAAACAGTGTAATTGCGAGCTTCTGTTTTACTTCATCTCCTAGCAGCCTCTTCAGTCCTCTCATAGTCTGAGCTACTTGGAATCGGTGGCTAACAGGCACCCACTCAAACTTCGCTTCTAGATGCAATCTCCTCACACCGGCTGTATAGCTCTTCAAGGTGGAGACTTTACAAGTCTGTGACTGGAAAACATAAAACATTGCTAGATCCTCATCTGACACCGGTACCACCGGTCCTTCTCCGAAGGCTAGCATAAATCTGACAAAGGCTCTCTGGCCGGTCGTGTGATTCTTCTTTGTGTTGTCCGCATCAGCAACACTCAGGATGAAGTTCCACCTGACTTTCAGCCATTCCTTGGGCTTTGCATACTCTGCATTGCCCCTTTCCCCCCCTCCATGGTCAGTCACAAACCAATTCTCTTCCATGCTTTCCCCTTCGGGGCTGTCACTGGGCAGGCAACCAGCACCACCGGCCACCTCGTGGGGCCACAGTCCTTTCTCAATCCCCTTACCCCGTTCGGTGAGGTGAACACATCTGTGTCTACTGGGATGTACTCAAGGATTACAAACAACCCGGCCTCAATGGCTGGCACCACAAGCTCTAGCCAGAATCTCTCAGTTGGCCAGAAAGGCAGCACAAATACTGCAGAGGTTGTGTTGGGCGCTGATCGCTTCTCCCTGAGGAAATGACTCAGAATTTCCCACAGCAAGGAGAGGGGTGGGTTGCAGTACACATTCAGCCCCCTCCACTGTTTCATCAAACAAGAGTCCTCCTTGGACCACCAAAGGAAACACCGGGAGTTCGCTCCCACTTCATCACAGCATGCATCCACAACAAAGGGCCCGAGCGGCCTAATCTTGTCCCACAACCAGTCTTTCACCATCCAGTCATCCAGGTCCCTTGGGGCCTCTCTCCTCGACCACCCCTTCAGCAGGTCCTGAAACCTTCCCATCTGACTCCTACTCAGAGCGTCAGCCAAGTCATTGGCCTTTGTGGAAATCCTTTTCATTACCAGCCTCACATCATGTCTGATAGTCAGCAACAAAATTTCCTTCAGTAAAGGAATGAATGTTGCCTTCCCCCACAGGTTCCTTGTCATCAATCTGGCTGCTTCATTGTCACTCCAAATGACAACCTTACACCCTCTCAACAGGTGCCCCCACTTCCTCAGGGCCCAGAAAATTACAAACAGCTCCAAATAGTTGATGTGGCTCGAAGCCACATCTCTGAAGGGGCTAAAAGGCTGAACCTTCCATTGCCTCACCTCCTCCCACTTCACTGCAAACCATCTTCCCCCGAAGAAACCACCCATTCCTCCGTCCACTGCCTCTTCCCCGGCAGCATCCACTGCAAAGAAATCTCTCACCACCGGCCTTCGGTTCAGTACCACAGCCTGACCATTGTACTCTTCCAAAATTTTGGCCAACCACATCAAGTCCCGACTGAGGTCCCTCGGTACCGTGTCATAGAACCTCCTCATCTTACCAGCTCTCCCGATAAAGTCATACACGGACCTCAGAAACATCTTGGCCCCGTACACTACCCGTGCACAAAACATCAACTGGCCCACCAATCTCTGCACTTCCTTTACTCTCACTGTCTTCCGCATTGCCATCTCCCTACAGGCTAAGGCCACCTTCTGGACCCGACTCTCCTCCACACTCATCGTCACAATCCCCAGTCCTGAGTAGTTGGACTGCAGTCTAATTCCTTAGAAGACCAAATTCTGTCTAGGTGACTCCACCTTCTCCGGGGCCACCTCAAATCCCAAATACTCAACAAGCTCCAGCAGCATCTCAAAACCCCGCTGACAATCCTCTTCCGAGTCAGCCACCAAAATAAAGTCATCTAAGTACACCACAATCCCCGGGAAACCTCTCTGCTGCATCATCAGTTTCACCAGTTGAGTTATGTCGTGAAAGAGCCCCGGGGCCCGAACGGGAACCTCGTGTCAATCCTCAGCACTCCTCCGAACTCGCTCGCCAAGAACCTCCACAGTGGCGCAGCAATCCCCACAAATCTGTACGCACTCTTCAAGCGTCAATATTGGCCATATAACTGTATGGCTGCAACAGACCAAAGGCTTCCTCCACAGACTGGAACCTTCTCTTGTCAATCTCACAGTTGTCATTCACTGACAGTCCTACAGGTCTAGACAGGTCGTGCACAATCCTCTCTTTCACCTTTCCATCCACAACTCTTAGTACAATTCCAAGAGCAGACACACCGGGCACACTTTCAACATCTGTGCGCACCATCCTTCCCGCTGCCTCTTCCTCTTGCAGCTTCATCTCGACCTTCTCCTCGTGCTCCGGTGGCACATAATTCTCCACCCGGAAGAACTCTTCTGGCTCAGCCTGCTGCCACGAGAAGCCCGTGGCAATCCCCCGAACCACCGCATCCGCGCCCGGCAACCCCCAGGCTGCCTGCGCCCATCTGTCCGCCCGCAGCGTAAGTGGCGACACCACCGCGCCCACCGCCTCCACATCTTGCAGGTACTGGCGGTGGTCTGCTTCCGGCACGCCGTATGACGCCAGCGATACTCCCACCGCGGTGAACAACGCCAAAAACTTCGCTGTCCAAGTCCTGTCCGGCTTACGCGCCTTCCCCCGCGCTGCCTCACCTTTTCCTCCTGCCGGTTCCCGCAGTACAGGCGAAACCGGCTCCTGTACCTCCTCCAATTCCTCCTCCTCCACGGCTAGTCATTTGTCGCATTCCGACGACCCGTGCGCTGCCGACTTACACCTGCGGCACGCGTGGATAAATCCACAGTCCTTTCCTTTCTTACACCCGCGCGCGAGTTGAAAGAAATCACAGACAGCGTCCTTCCGGTCACCTTTACCTTTCGAACCTTTGTCCCGGGTGTCACGAGTACCCTTCCCTCGGCTGCCTTTGTCGTCGAGTAGACGCCGGCTCGCCTCCCCCAGGGTCTCCAGAAACGAGTACTGGAA
Organism: Cymbomonas tetramitiformis; assembly: GCA_001247695.2. Lineage (NCBI taxonomy): Eukaryota > Viridiplantae > Chlorophyta > Pyramimonadophyceae > Pyramimonadales > Pyramimonadaceae > Cymbomonas > Cymbomonas tetramitiformis. The sequence continues at coordinate 44,871 of LGRX02033093.1, read as the reverse complement.
ACGGAAACCCAACTGTACGGGGTCCCACGACTCAATCCTACCCGCAATCATGTCATCTCGAACCTGCGTGTCAAAGGCATAAAGGTCTGCCCACGCATACCTGTTGTCAAGGCTCACAATCCAGGAAACATAGTTCAAAAAATGCTCCCGTTCCGACTCAGGCTCGATCTTTTCTACCATTTTCATGTTCTGCGCTAAGAACTGGGCTTTAGTCAGACGCGGAACTGACACCGACTTCATCTCTCCCGACACTGGCGTCTCATTTTGGCGACTCAGTTCGGCCCGGGGCCGGCCAATCGGGGTAAGATATCTTCCCTGGCCGGACGCCAGTCCGAAATTCAGAATGTCCACCGCGCTCTCCAGCTTTGCTGCCTCAAAGAAACGAATACACCGATCCAAAGCAGGTGCTACGGCGTCACGCTTCCTGTCCGCGTTGGTCGCCATCGCCAGCATCCGCGTTACCGCACGCAAGTCCGTGTACGTGGCCTTGCACTCCTCCGATCCTCCGTTCATTGCTTCGTTCACTGCTGCCATCGCTGCTTTAATTGCGAAAATTCTATGAGAACTTGTTTTAAAATTTTTAAACTTTTTGAATTGGTAGACTCGGAGCCCGAAGTTCTCGCAGAATGAAGTGAAGTGAACTGTCGCAGCTTATTTCAAAAGCTCCGAAAGTCTCTTCATCTTCACGGGCTTCGCCCAAGCGACACAAGCCTTGCAAAGTGCACATCTGTGTTGCATGCTCCGCATGAACACAGATCTCGCTCAACCAATCAGAAAGCACTTCTGTGTTCCGGCTCTGCCTGAACACAGATCTGACTCGACTGTCACGGCTCCCCCGTGACACCGTAGCCAATCAGAACACAGAGAAGTCGACCCCGCGGATTCCTCGGCTCTGCCTTGAGAAATCCTCGGGAAAAAATCCGCAAAAAATTCACATGTCCTCGTCGAGCCTCGGGCTCATTTTTTGCAAGCAGAAATTTTCTCCCCCGTACTTCCAAAATAATTGGGAAATAAATTTCTCAATTATTTACACATGCCCCCCTCGCGCCGCAGCCGCACATGTGGTGGCTTTCCACGGGCAGCCATGCTCGCGCGCCCACAGACTGCAGCACCTCCAGATGCCCACCTCGCGCCGCAGCCTGACATGTGGTGGCATCCCACGGGCAGTCATACTCGCGCGCCCACTGCAGCACCTCCAGATGCCCACCCCGCGCCGTTGTGAGCGTACCTACAGCTTGTCGCCCACCATTGTGATATATGTGAAAAATATAAATGAGGGGGCGCTAGGCAGCTGTGTGTATCGGGGGTTGGTTTAAGCGAGGGCTGCATATTGTGACGAGGGATGCAATGCACTCTGCAGCGTGGTTAGATGCGGGACGAGAGTCTTCGCCGAAATGCGTTGTGCAAGGAGGGTTGCTTACACGCGCGAGGTTCGAGGCTGTACGAATAGATGTCGGACTCTAGGTCGCGAGTGGATGTTCGGCGCGAGGACGCAAGTGGGTGCCAGGCGTGAGCTCGTGAATGAGTGTGAGAAGCGAGGTCGCGACTAGGCGATGTTACGTGCACGTGCAAGGTCGCAAGTGGGCGGTGTCGGACGCGAGTGGGTGTCAGACGCGCGAGTCACGAGTGGCTGTTAGACGCGAGGACGCGAGTGGGTGACCGGCCCGTGGGCGCGAATGGGCGGTGTTAGACGCGAGGACGCGAGTGGGTGCTAGACGCGTGGGAGGTCGCGAGTGGGTGCCAGAATTGAGGTCGCGCTAGTAGGTGGTGCTGGTGTCAGACGCGAGGAGGCGAGTGGGCGTTAGTTTTAAGGACGCGAGTGGGTGTTAGACGCGAGCGAGGACGCGTGCGGGTATCTGACGCGAGGTCGCGAGTGGGTGTCAAAGGCGAGGTCAAAAGTAAGTGTCAGACGCGAGCGGGGTCTAGAGGTGAGTATGTGTCAGACGTCACTCTAGCGTTTTGGTATTGGAGATTAGACGTTACACAGGATTTGATCGTAATAAGCATTTATCGATAAATCATGTAGGTAGCATAGGCTGAACCGAGACGCGAGGCGCCTGGCGCTGGCGCCTGGCGCGAGGCTAATGACTATGTCAGAAACCAATCGGTATGTCTCTGGTGTCAGACCCCAAGTGCTGGGCACCAATTGGCACGAGTCCAGCGTTAGACGCCAAGTGTGACACGCGCCTATTGTGAGACACCAATCGTCACACGCGGATGTTGGGCACCAAGTGTTTAGTACCAATCGTCGCGACTCTTGTGATAGACACTAATTATAACGATTTAAACCAATCATCACTCTGGTGTCAGACACCAAGTGTTGGTTGGGCACCAATCGTCACGAGTCCAGCGTTAGACGCCAAGTGTGACACGCGCCTATTGTGAGCCACCAATCGTCACACTGATGTTGGGCACCAAGTGTTTCGTACCAATCGTCGCGACTCTGGTGGTAGACACCAATCGTGATACTTGAGTGTATTTGGTTGAATCCGTAGCTGCGAGATACCGTATACGCATTTATCGACAAATCATGTAGGTAGCATAGGCCGAACCGAGGCGCGAGGCTCCTGGCTCCTGGCGCTTGGCGCCTGGCGCCTGGCGTGAGGCTAATGTATTATGTCAGAAACCAATCGTTATGACTTTGGTGTCAGACCCCAAGTGTTGGGTACCAATCGTCACACTGATGTTGATGCGAGCCACCAATCGTCACATTGATGCTGGGCACCAAGTGTTTGGTACCAATCTTCGCGACTCTGGTGGTAGACACCAATCGTGATACTCGAGTGTAGTAGGTTGAAACCGTAGCTGCGAGATATACGCATTTATGGATAAATCATGTAGGTAACATAGGCCGAACCGAGGCGCGAGGCGGCTGGCGCCTGGCGTTTGGCGCCTGGCGGCTGGCGCGAGTCTAATGATTATGTCAGAAACCAGTTGTTATGACTCTGGTGTCAGACCCCAAGCGTTGGGCACCAATCGTCATGAGTCCAGCGTTAGACGCCAAGTGTGACACGCGCCTATTGTTTGAGCCACCAATCGTCACACTGATGTTGGGCACCAAGTGTTTGGTACCAATCGTCGCGACTCTGGTGGTAGACACCAATCGTGATACTCGAGTGTAGTAGGTTGAAACCGTAGCTGCGAACTACGCATTTATCGATTAATCGTGTAGGTAACATAGGCCGAACCGAGGCACGAGGCGCCTGGCGGCTGGCGCGAGGCTAATGATTATGTCAGAAACCAATCGGTATGACTCTGGTGTGAGTCAGACCCCAAGCGTTGGACACCAATCGTCATGAGTCCAGCGTTAGACGCCAAGTGTGACACGCGCCTATTGTGAGCCACCAATCGTCACACTGATGTTGGGCGCCAAGTGTTTGGTACCAATCGTCGCGACTCTGGTATATATAGCGATTTATACTCTATATATATATATAGCGATTTCTGGCTTAACCACGCCCACCCAACCAATATGTAGGTGCCAAATAGTCATGAGCTCATGGGATACGACCTCTAAAGGTCATATGGCGGTCCCCAACAATCGTGAAACGGTGGTCCTTATAATAGGACTACGCGCGTTTCTGGACTTGCCACAGGGACTTCCGGGCAGTAGCCAATAAACATGATGTGTTATCCCACATTTGACCAATTTGGGCACGTGGACGCGAGGAAATGGCACTTGCACCTAGGTCCTTATGGCAGGACCTTGAATTTGGATAGTAGCCACTTGGGGAAAGTCGCCTATCGGGAATGTTTAATAAGGATTCTCGTCCGCCCACTGGTTGGATATGTTTCCAGCGGCATGGGAATCCGGAAAGTGTCAGGAGAGGAACAACCGAGATGAACCTCAGAACTTTGATAAATTATGAGTTATGCCAATAGGCCAATCCTTTCTCAAAGACTGTCAGGATTGTCCTGTTATGTCATAGATCCCTGCTCTTTATGTGTAGAAACCAGCCAATTACATTACATTACATTACCTTGCAGTTATACTCACATATCTTACATACCCCTGCTGACAAACTGTACATCAATAAGCAAATCACGAATCGCAACGGGCGACGATGACCAACATTCGATCCAACGGAGGTCGGGCGAGAACGCCACAACACACGCGCAGTACACAGCGCCAGCCCCTGCACCAACAGGCTGGGTTCTAGAAGAACATAAAACGCAGAGGTCAGATAGAGCAGGGGTCGTTCATCAGTTCTATGGTTCCAATATGTTGACAGATTCCAGATCGAGCCAATAATGTCACATGCAGTTATTAAGTTCAACACGTTTCGAAATTTGATTTCCAACACTCTGCTACTTTCCCACAGTGATCAATGTTAACCCCTTAGCTGCGACACGTTGAGAATTCTCAACAAGGCCTCGAAAATGAGAGCGTGGCTTACCATGAAACTGCATATGTGCGGTTGGCGCATCGAATATTGTAAGGTTTGTGGGTGCACTCATGATATATGGCTACAGGTTAATCAATAGTATAGCACATATACTAGTGCGATATATCTCTCACGTGTTAGTATTTCCAAACCCAAATTTGTCTATTTGTGTCATTTTGCGCTTAAATTTGGCTTTGAAAAGTAGCTAACCAAGCCATAAACATCCCGTATTGGTAAGCATATACGTGGCCATGTGGAAATATACGATAGAAATGGATCCCAACGCCAGTCTCGCATGCAACATGGGGTATTATATCACCACATAGTCTCATTTTATGAGCAAAATCACCTGAGTTTTAGCTTAAGTATGGAAAAGATTTCTTAAGTGAGGGAAACATTTGAATCCAAGTGTTTTTTCGGTGTTTTTTTTGGCCATTTTTGGTATTTTTGGTATTTTTTGGCACATTGGGCGGTATTAATGCGTACTATGGATTAGGGATAGTCTAACATATTAATTTCCGCGATATTTTACCATGATACAAGTCAATAAGACTGCAGTCACGCATCGTACACAAGACGTATGCGTAATTTCTATGCTCAAAATACTCAAAATTTTGGTTGGATAATCCATATATCTCGAGATATACGATAGATATAGCTATACCATGATTCGTTATGGCTTATTTGATGGTCTCCTATAACATACATGATGTCGCATGCGTGCATGCGGCCATGATCACGCAATATTTTGAATTGTCCCCAAACCACATATTTTTGCAAAAAATTCCAACCGCAACTAAGGGGTTAATGTGCAAATCATCAGTGTCGTTGGCACGTCATGCGTGTACAGGAGTTTTCATAAGGCTCTACAATCCACCCCAGTATTGTCTGCGTTTCGATAACGGACGTGCGGCCTCATGTCGGTGCCTCTGATTATATAAAGTGTGATGCATACTGGGCACGTGCCACAATGGCGGTCTAGCCATAGTGCCATTTCATGCTCATTGCGTACAACAGTTTCTTCCGTGAAGCTCCCGCATTCATGCACGGATATCAAGTCATCCGCCGCCGAATGGTAAGCAGCTACTATACGGGTTGATGCGATGTGTCGACGATCTCGCTAGACTGATGCGTGCTTGCACGATGTGTTCGTTGACGCAACGCATTAGTGCATGTCGAATACCACTACAGGCAATATATACTACGATGACGAGCCAATCCAACTAACAGACGCGCGCGTGTGGCACATTCTTCATCGGATAGGTTGCATTGCAGTGGTTGACTAAGCTCGCCGAATACACCATGGCCAGGCAGTATATGTATGATGGTTGCACATTCAAAGGCTCCGTGACGGCAACGCAGGGCCACGGCAAAGCGTGGATGCACGCATGATCTCGCGCCAAGAGTAACACATGCGGCAGGACTGCGGCGATATATGTGCCGCAAGCGATCACTCGTGTCCCGTTCGCGCATGTGTGTGTGTATATATAAACCAATGCGCACCGCACTATATATGCATGTTGCTACCATGTTCAAACAGGATGCTGATTATTTGATGATGTTACACATATTATGTATGTGTGCGTGTGTGTGTGTGATGCACACATCTACTGATAGTATAAGTATGAATCACTTATACTTGCATATCATAAAACAATCAGATGTGCTACATGCTGCATTGCATGCTGCTGTGCGCACAACATGGTGTGCACTATAATGTGTTGTATTATGACGTGCTTCTTGATTTGCGATGGAACAAGATGATCGAACTAAGTTTATACACACATTCAGTGCAGTTGTGTGTATATAAATTAACATGCACGCTCACTCATACAGCTTGCACACTTAGATATCATCTATGCACTTGCACACTATTTACAATTCAGTCAGGAGTGTGTGTGTATACACAATTGTTCATCGAGAATACCGGAGTGGTTCTGTTTACCACTCAATAATGTGTGTACACAGTGCATTCAACATGTTGCAGGAATGTATGTGCTGTATATTCTGATACTTGGCGATTATGAATCATTGCACATACATACATTTGCAACGCAGTGATGCATGCGATCATCACGTACCATGATAATTTCCGCTGACATTTTGGTATAACAACAATCAAGGGCAGCAAATAATATGATGCAGTGTCAATACGCTGTGGTGCGATCTTCAGATATTCATTGTGGATGATAGGTTCGCGATGCAAATGTAAGGTCACGAAGTCGATGATCACAGTTATAATTGTTGCGATGGCGAAGTTCGTATAAATATCACATCGCTGCATGCGCGCTTATGATGATATCATATATGCACGCGATAGATGCTGCACGTGTACGCCATTTTGCGGAGCAACGCATCGCTACTCAACGACGACTGTAGCGTCGTTGCTGCACATCCAACGGTTGCATGCAAGATGAGCGCGCGCTGCTGCAGCATGCAAAAATGAGCGTGCGCTCCTGCAGCATGCAAAAATGAGCACGCATGCAAGATGAGCGCGCGCTGCTGCAGCATGCAAGATGAGCGTGCGCTGCTGCAGCATGCAAGATGAGCGTGCGCTGCTGCAGCATGCAAGATGAGCGTGCGCTGCTGCAGCATGCAAGATGAGCGCGCGCATCCATCGATTAATTAATAGGCGCTGATGTATGCGGTTGCGGATACTTTGTTATTGGCGCGCTGATATTTGCGGGTGAGGGCGGTACTCGGATATTGACGCGAGATGCAGGCGCGACCGTGCTCGCATGTCGCGATGCGATCTAGCGGACGCACTTCTATACATCGTCTGCATGTCGCACGCGCATGGTGCAATTACAAAATATATCTGCCCACAACTCGCTTCCTGTATCGCAACTGTCCAGCTTGCATGTTGGGATAACGGGATATCTGCCAAGGTGCCATGCGGATGGGAGACGATACGCATTTAAATTTAGATCTGGCACTAGCATACGTGTATAAAATTTCAATCATGATAACCAAGCAAATGCGCAGATGACATCACGACATGCAAGTGCGGCAGTTGCGATACAGGAAGCGAGTTGTGAGCGTGTGCGTGTGCGAAGGGGTATATGAATAGCAGCGGTTACTCGTGCTTCAGTACAATCAACTGTACAATAATCTTCATTAATAAATGGAAATGGAATGTGTGGCACTTCAGATTGAAACGCCATTTATACAGCCAGATCGTGAATTATAATTATATGTATATGCATCGTCATGGCGTCGTCATCAACATTCAGTCATTCAAGCATTGACACATGATTAGTCGACTTAACAATCATGTGTCAATGTATAATACTAACTACTACTATAACTACTGATGACGCGCGCATCATCGTCATCGTTCAACGATTGCGTCTCGCGGAAGTAAACCGAAATCCAACGGTCTCTGCAGCGCGATTAATATTATGGCGATCTCGCATGAGAGACGAGCTGTCCATCGGACGCGGGCGCACAACGCAAGCATTCATCATGCCGACGTGGCGCGCCGCGATGCACGCAATTATGACTGTCGCTCCTCGCCACACTGTTGGAGCAAAATCTGCCATGCCATGGCGATCATGGAAGTGTCATCGCGGTACGGTGATGCGAATGCAAAATTCCAAACGAAGCGAATCGGACGATCGCCGCGACTCGAGTAATTATCGTTCCGACGTGGCGCGCACAGATGGTCGCAATTCTCAGCATGCACACCCTGCGTATCGGGACCGCCATGCCACGACGTCGGGGTGGCGTCGCGGTTTCAGACACGCGACTGTGCACAATTCCCAACGAAGCAAATCGGACGATCGCCGCGACTCGATTAATTATCGTTCCGACGTGGCGCGCTCAGATGGTCGCAATTCTCAGCATGCACACCCTGCGTATCGGGTCCGCCATGCCACGACGTCGGGGTGGCGTCGCGGTTTCAGACACGCGACTGCAATGGCGAGGTGGCGATGCCATCGTTAGCGCCTGGCGATCGTCAGATGGCAATTTCCACTGCGTCGCCCGTTGGGATTCGAGCTTTGCTGCTGCTGCTGCTGCTGCTGATTGAGTTGGAATGAATGAATGCCAGTTTCCGGAGAGAGATAGGACCACTAGCACAGCTAGGGAAGTTTCCGGATAGGACCACTAGCACAGCTAGGGAAATGAATGACATGACAGTTTACGAACAGGACCACTAGGTCAATAGACCTAGGGAATTTGGCCCGGTTCCAAATCATAAGGAGCAGAGGTCCCTGGCGGTTATCGTCGGACAGATATTATGCATGCATTACCTTCATTACGCATCACACTAATCAAAGCGGCAGCATCAATCGCAAGAATCGACGATGAAATATATATAATAATAATAATAATAAAATAATAATGAATAAAATAAAATAATAATAATAATAAAATAATAATAATAATAATGAATAAAATAAATCGTACAACGTAGAGGAACGTATAATAATAATAAAATAATAATAATGAATAAAATAATAATAATAATAATAATAATAACAACAAAATAATAATAATAATAATAATGAATAAAATAAATCGTACAAAGGAGGAACGTATAAAATAATAATAATAACAAAATAATAATAATGATAATGAATAAAATAAATCAAAAACGTAGGAGGAACGTATAATGAATAAAATAAAATAATAATAATAATAATAAAATAATAATAATGATGATGAATAAAATAAATCGTACAACGTAGGAGGAACGTATAATAATAATAAAATAATAATAATAATGAATAAAATAATAATAATAATAATAATAATAATAATAATAATGAATAAAATAAATCGTACAACGTAGGAGGAACGTATAAAATAATAATAATAATAACAAAATAATAATAATAATAATGAATAAAATAAATCGTACAACGTAGGAGGAACGTATATCGTAGGTAAAAATGAGTTGGAGGAAAAATTGAAAGGACGACGACCGCTGATGGCACGGTCGCGGTCGGGGCTGCCCTTGTAAACCCAGGCAAGCCCGCCTGGTTTGACGAGGCTCAAGCGACACAAAGGCCTTTAATACGAGGTCCGCAGCGAGCAACCGGATCCATTTATGTCCTTCGTGGACACGCTGCTCTTATGGGAGCAGCAACGCGCGACGACGAGGCGCAGGCGCAGGCGGTCATGCCTCGCGTGTACGGGTATTGCAGAATTGAGAATCAAAATGACGTGTCACTGAGACACGTCATTACCTATATATGATATATTGACCCGTCCGCTAATATTTATGAATATAATACAATTACACATATGCACCTTCAGTGCGTATTAAATATTTTTATTTTTCGTATACCTGAAACCCAACGTATATGATCTGATAATTGCCAACAACGTGATTGTATTGACACGATTCTGATGTCGGAATTCATCTCCAAACGTGAAACTCCGTCATGTTTCGCATCGTTAAAATGCAAGCACCGCGACTCATGATGAACAGTTGGACACGGCGAACTTGCTTGGCCGTGAATTCATCGTTAACTGACGACGTGGTACAATGCGATCCCCGCGCGAACCATCGGTGGACGTAGAACCATGCACTCATCGCGTCGTTGGCACGCGAACCTGTACACGATCGTAGTCATGAAATTGATGAGCCATCGGAGGCCTAGTGGAGATCTTGAGATCGACCAGTTTAGTATTATCGTGAAACGAGGACGTAGCTTTTTATGGGCAGCCTCGCCCATCTCCGCACGATGTCAAAGTTTCGACCGCTATCGCATACTTGTCGTTCTGATGGGAGCAAAATTCATAATTGTAATTTCTCGTGTGCGTGTATGCCATAGCGAGTTGCAAACGATAACGGTATCCGTGTTGCTGATCCAGTCACACTGTGTTTGTATAGTGAATAAACATCATTCGGGAGATCTCTGCTCGCGTTGACACCCTCAGCAGTCAATATTCGTTGGCGGAGGTACGATTTGCGCCGCGTGCTTGTATTAGCAGTCGCACACCCCAGAATATCAGGGTTGTATTGTCGTTTTTTCAACGGGTTGACTTGCAAGATGGCATCCCTTAGCAGTTTTGCATTGTAACCATCGATTATTGCACTGCACGTCTGCATCGAGTTCGGTAGTTGAATAATGTTGTTTATGGGCGCGACGGTGTGCGGCTGTTATTGCAGTAGAGCCACAATTGTCAAATTAAGGCTGCGTGCGTAAAAAGTGTGGGAACGAAGACCGCGCCTTCTATTTGGCGACGTGCGTGGATAATCGATTCATTATACCATGCCGACTACTACTAGCTTGCGGAGCATGCCATCGACATGCTGGATACAATCTCGGGCAAGAATGCCGAGTCGCAGAGTGGCGTGGCAGATGCTGATGCACGTAGCGGCTTATGGCATGAGCGCATTTATCGCGGAGAGTGTTGCGCCAAATGATTTAAGTAATTTTCAGGGAATATATGCATGCGGTTCAGCTGTGAATATAGGAAGGCCTAAAACCTCAGCCGATGTGTTGAATTTGATCAATGCGTTCCCACATGTGAAAGCATCTGGAGTTGGACACTCATGGTGGGAAGAACAGTTCTGTTCCGGCGTCGATTCAGCTGCTGTCAATATCATGATGACCTCAATCGAGCCATTGATAATGCGCATTGACGAAGAAGCGAGGAGTGTGCAAGTAAGTGCGGGCGTAAAGCTCCGCGACCTGCTAGACTTTCTTGCAAACTCTGGATCTATTAGAAGCGGGTGGACTTTGAAAGGTACTTTGCCTGCCGTCAATAATATCACATTGTGTTGCGTATATTGCACCGCGCTTAACTTCACCCCCGCCCACCCATATAACCATACTACATTTGTGAATGTTTTTGTTGGAATGCGTGTCGATATCTGAGATGGCACGTCTGAGTTTCCTCGTTAAGAACTCTGACACGCGCGTGGAATATCCATGCATGCATGCAATCCGCCCCTAATGGTGCGATTTGCATTATGGAGATGTCGGTCATGTACGATGCGCGGTTTTTTCTTACAATATGGAACCTAAGTAGGTGTGTGTACGGTATACTCTGTCCAGATAGACTCGATAGCCGAGTGCATGCTAGGTTTTAGTCCCTTGGCGGTCATTGTCTCGGGACCTGCCACATGTATATCACGCGTATTTATAATTTTACCTCGGGGATCCCTTAGTCCCTTGCGGCCTATATATATATATCAATATAATTATGCGAGACGTGTATTCATACCCGCTGTAAGCAACGAATCTGCCAACCCATCCGTGAATTTTTGAGTTTACTGAACCGGAAGTCTTTACTTCTGATACAGACATTCCAATATGCAGCATCGTGTTTTCTGGCAACAAAATTTCGTTATGGTAGTCAGTGCTCGGCATATGTAACGTAGTTAGCTTGTATCGCGTAAGTAGTGTGGGTTGATCACAAGGTATAGGCGAAGCAAGAGCATTTGCTCTTACAGTGGGTTAAGGCATATCATAATCGCGTTCGGACAGAATATTGTGTCTAGCACGCGTCGAGATTTGTTCCATCTCAGCGCGAATCAGTCTATTGAATAAAGAACCCGTGAACGGTGCAAAATACACCACCCCCACTGTCGAAAATTTGTCATCAAACACGTGACGGCATTTGCATATACGAAACTGCACATGATACACATGATACACATAGTGTATGCTTATCGTGTTATATAAGGGGTCAGTATATGACCATGCATAATTTCAATTGACAGCCTCTGTATGTAATGAAAGGGATGGGGGTGATGTTGTCGATCACTGCTAGTTCACATCATATCAAAGCCCTTTCTCGCCATATGAAACCCCCCGTGGTATACCAACATATGTTAATCGGGTTTCATGTTTCGCAATGCTGTTTTGCATTGTTTGTGACTACCATGTGAGATATCTACACTCTAAGTGTGGAATTAAGTGTATATACCATTCATCATGTTCATTCGTCATCTGTAGTGGTCGCTGACAATGAAAATTCATGATGATATACACAATGAAAGCGTCGAACACAATGAACCCAGAGATGTGATGAGTCCGAAGCTGGTTACAACTGTGATAGCAGTATTGCGAGATCAATTGAGCGGATTACGAAATTTATTTGTATGAGTGCTCCAAGCGCAAGCGAGCGAGTTAGAAATGTGTGAATAGCTGAGCACCCGCATTATCATATTAGCTGCATTTGCCATGTTACTCAATTAAATCTCTACTGGCAAATGCATGTGTTCATATTCCGATCAGGAATCGCCAAAACGATGAATTGATGACCCATATACCTGTCAGTGGTCGTAAAGCAGTATTGAAATGACTTCTGAAAGCTTCGGGAGAATAACTGTATGTTTTAGTAAGAAAAGAGCGCATGCGTGTTTCGAACAAGAATCCGTTAGCGAACTGTATCTGACGGTGTGGCAAAGACCATCCACACACATGCACAATAGTGCAACACATTGTGTGCATATCTCCATACACTAGTAATTACATTACATACTCCACTTTTGGGATCAATACTGTACCGTCCCCAACAGAAGAATAATACATTTGATCTAGAACGATACATTTATACAGATAAATTAGTATGATACAAATAAGGATTTAATACAGATACATATAATTGAGGTTTTTGTGTGCCGTTTGAATTATGTCCAGAATGATGAGCAAAGAGGATCATATTAGTAGTCATCGATGTACAACTATATCTGCTATGTACGCATTTGCATGTTTGAATTCAAATGTGGACATTGATGAAACAAGGTCCCAGATTAATTGTTACTGACACTAATTTCAACATCACCGGGGAGTGTGGGCGCAAATATGATAACAGCGTTCCCTTGGTTTACACACCAAACGGTGGCTGGTGCGGTTTCTACCGGATCACATGGATCAAGCTTGCAGCATGGATCCCTTTCAAGCCAGGTTAGTCCCATACAGGTTGCTGCTACCACTATGTACCATCAAATCAAGTTTCTGTGAAGCTCATGAAAATGCTAGTAGAGCAATGACAGTATTACCTTCATGTATGTGTGTGCGTGTGTGTATGTGTGCGTACTTGCATTGATTTGGAAACTTTATGTTTTATTTTCCCCCTGACAGATGATACTGTCCTGAAGTTTTCCACGGCCCATCGTTTGAGTGGGTGCCCCTGCATTACTTGTTGCGCATATATATATATATAAGGGATGTATGTAGGATCAAAATCACCAAAGAAAAGGCCGCCTACCGCCTCCCCACCTTCCTTACCTGCCCCCACCACCCACATTCCACTGGCTTCTCCCGACTCCCATGCCTCACCACCTCTCCTCGTCTCTCCCCTCTCCACCTTTCATCCCCCCGTTATTATATATAGCATACACACACACACACACACAAGGGGAGATATATCAATGTGTGTGTGTGTGTGTGTGTGACTACGACCAATGGCGGTTGAGCGGGGAATGTCGAAATATAGTTGAGCGCCGGTAGTAAACTGTTGCGGGCAACGAGAAAACCATGGGTGTGTGTGTGTGTGTGGGTCGCCTTGATATGTCACTCATTGACGTACACAAGTACATATATAAGGTAAAAGGTGTATGTGATTGCCATGTATGTAGCTATGTCACAGCAATGGTTGTGCACACATGTGTGTGTACAGTAATTTCGAAATCAGATCGTAGTAAGATTGTATATCTGAAAATGCATGTCCGTAGTGTTGTGAGAGCATAAGTGGCAGTCAACGTACCCAAGCTGTGGGGCTCAATGTATGTTGAGCTCTGCCCAAAATAAAAATATCAATACTATAATAAGAGTTTCTACAATAACTCTTCCCACAGTAGTTTGCAGCGTGTTCTTGTATTGCTATTATATCCTGAATTGGGGTTTTGATGGATCATGGGACGATAACACGAGCAATGATATGTGGCTATGTGTGGTGGTTATGGGGACATGTGAGTAAATAAATTGTGACAGCAAAACCCTGCTTAAATTCTTGGAGTTTGAATCATGATCTTGTGAGTGTTGCATGCCATGATTGATTGGACATTGAACAACCTTGTGTTGCAGTAATTTGCTTATTAATGTAATGGTTGCGCCAGACGGCTCTCTTGACATCACTATGTATGTATGGGTCGGAGGTTTGCATGGCGAGCAAGTTCATTGCATGCCCACATAGTTGTTATACATGAGGAGGTCACTGGGTCACGAACGATGTTTCGCCTGATATGTATTTGATGGTAGTGTCAGGGACCTACTAGACTCAGTTGCACTATATCAGCAATGATATGACCGCATTCTCAAACATGCATTCAGGATCTAACTGGTTGGAAAATGCGCATATCTTATGTATGCCAGTTGGTTGGCCAGTGAAGCTAACTTGTAGCTGAAATTGCAGAAAGAGTTGGGCGAATATCGGGTGAATTTACTCGGACAATAGGGGGGGCTATATGTAATCAGTCCCAGGGGGGGTGTTGAGGCTATTGTGCTGGCATTGTCTGGCATGTTGTGCAATACTTACCACTCATTTTGGTGGGCAATAGAAATTTATTTCGGGAATGAAGCTCCACACCTTTTGGGGGGGGAAGCAAATGTGCTGGCCTGATTTGGCTTATTCAGGTGTGATGTTGATTTCATTTTGCAGAATCAGATCACTCGTAGTGCAGCATTTGAACTGGAACAGGTTCAAACTCATTTGAGAGACTACGCATGCTTTAACAAGGAAATCCCCCAATATCGGTTGGAATTTAATTCAGCGGACATTATGAGGTTCCACAAATATGGGTTCTTGTGTTTGTGAAAATCACGCCTCCCTCTACTACTGTAAGCATACCGCTGTCGATGAGGTCAACACTGTTTAGATTCATTACGAGACTGCCGTTTTTGTCCCACTGACGACATGTGTATGCATTTGCAGATTACAGCACTTACGGTTGCGCTGGCAAACAATACCATGGTTGAAATCTCAAGAGAGTCACACCCAAAACTTTTCAGGGCTATGGGTGTGATGGTTGGACGCCTGGGTGTGATTATTGATGTTACACTGGATATCATCCCCAATTATCAAGTCAGGCGAAAAGTGGAGCATGGGAATACCAAGTCCTTTGTCACAGACATGAAAAAAGTCCAGAATGACTACAATGAGTTTGTGCGGAAAGACCCCAATGATGCTCCTCATGGGATTCCTGCGTCTATTGCAGCATTGGACGAGCGGCAATATTTTTGGCATATTCCCGCAAACAGCTTAATGCAAATGGACTTCGAAACGCTTTACGATTCAACTGATCTTCGCTCGGTTCCGAATGCTGTGTTCGAATACAGGAACAGTAACACTGTGATCAATAATGCACAAGACTTTTTGGCAGCAATTGGGCGGCAGCAGGCTCAAAGCTTTAACTCTGCATCACAGGAAGAGTTAGTACAGGAGCTGCGCGAGAGTCTTGTGGAAACAAACTCCGACGAGCCAGCCATGATCGACATATATGTAGGTGATAGGATGCGAAGAATAGGTGCTAACAATTTTAGTGCAGTATACAATCTCGTGGACCAAGTGTTATTCCCTGCAGGCATATTCCCTGCTCGGGAGGCCTACATCAATCAAAACCGCGTTATGTACGGCATGCACAGGCGAATGCAGATCTACGACCAATATGAAGTTGCAATCCCCTTGCACAAGGCAGGCGATTGCTTTGAGCACCTTGAAGCTCTCATGTTTCCCGAACCTGGCGCCCCCCTCGATGACCAGCTTGCCCAAGGGTTTCCAATTCCCGCCCTTATCCGTTTTGTCAAATCAGAAGACTTCTTCCTTAGCCCAACACAAGGAGAGCCGCGAGTTTATCTCAACATCGAGGACTACTACACACATAGTGAGGCTGGAGAAAACACTGGGCGCACAAACACGTGGTTTTATCGCGTGATGCAGGAGCTTCGGGGTGATATCTGCCAAGGCCGATTACACTGGGGGAAAGCCGGATGGAATGAACATGCAAGCAGCTTTGATGGTGCAGCAGAGTATCCAGAAACCTGGTGCCATTTTGGTTGCTTTGTAAAGGAGTTGGACCCAGAAAACAAATTTCAGGTGCGTGCTTTGCACAAAGAAACGCTCCTCTCACACATAGTCGGCATGCTTTTCCCACCCTGATGCTGGAAAGGGAAGAATCATGTTGATTGATACGGAGTTACTAAACCGATCCGTATGTACTGCTACGTGCTGGGGAACTGCCTGGGTGTGTGTTGAATAGGTCATGCGCTGCTTGCTGCGACGAATATCACGTGATGAATATGAGAGCAGATTACCTGCAGGATATGTTGTCGCTGCAGATTGTTACTGCCCTTCATAGGGTTTGTGTTGATAGGATGGTGTGCCATCTCACTTATTCCATATTGAATCTGCTAGTATGCTAGGGTGAGTGTTGGAGAGTGGGGTCACTAACCGCAGGGTGTAAGCCACGTCTGGCGATGGGATGGTCTCGACTACGACCGCTGCTGCGAGCCTGGAGAAGGCTTTGTGAGTTCTCCGAACTGCGTCTGCCGGGCGCTCGGTGCATAGGCAGTGGCCAGAATAGTGAGTTGCATATGTGATCTGAACGAGTACGCTTAGCACAAGTTTGCAGAACTGTATTCATAAAATGTCAGCATTTCAGCTTTCTCACCGTGGCAAAGTCTAGGAAGTCGTCTCTTACTTCTCTGTATGCCGTTGCCCAAATACTCTTATTCTAGATCTAAGTACGACTCGAACATTACCAATAAGTGCGCCCGACAACTGTGACTTGCTACGATAACCAGACGTGAGTGCAACAACACTGGCTGATAGCAGAATCTTGAGAGAACGCACAACTGTGTTACCTCCCCAACTCGATGACATCAGTTCCAGATCAGGGGGGACTGATCGAATCCCTGTTTTAGGGCAAAAGCTAACTTGGGTCGAACAGGAACAATGGATATAGGCAGGTTAAATAACAGAGAAGTCAGATATTCCACTGCCGATTCCACCTAGTAGTCAAAACTGCCATTCCATCGATTCGATCTCACTCACAGAAACGGCGCACTGTTTGAGATAACTTTCTTACAGCTTCTTCGAGGCGCGGATGATTTTCGCAAAAAAGTGCTCAACACTAGTATTAAATTGTTCGGCAGCACCGATGTTCACGGCATGTCCAGCATCTGTTGTCACAACGGTCAAATTCGGGATAACACCTATGGCGAACTCTTTGGCCTTACCAAAGCTCACCTCCCGCTCTCCAACTACGAGTAAAACAGGGAGCGTAAAATTCGGCCCTATCAACGAGCGTACAGAGGATTCTGGGATAGTGTTTTTTACGGCGAAAGCCAAAGCCTGGGGTGAATGAAGTTTAACGTCTTTCTCGAAGGCAGCGCGGATCTTTTCAGGAAGCCACTTAGGATTTCCTTTCGAGGGATTTAGCCGGCTGCGTTCTACCGCTAAGTACCCATCCGGTCCCTCGAAGCTCGTCGCAAGTTCACTAAGGTCGCCCGTCATAGACTCGATATCCTCTGGCAGAGCGAAGGCTGTATGTGAATTTGTGAATGCCAAACCAAATAAATCTTGTTGATGTCGCAAGGCGTAGTGGAAGGCGATGCCCGCCCCCATACTTTGCCCCAAAACCAGCCACTTATCAATCCCTAAATGCTGCCGCAGAATGTGCAGCTCTTGACTGTAGCTCGCGGGTGAGTACGACGCTGAATCAGCCAGCGCAGGGCTTCGACCGTGCCCAAACAACTCAACTACGATAATACGGAAGTGGGGAGTCCAGCGCTCAAGCTGTGGGATCCACTGCGATCTCGACGACATGAAGCCGTGGATGAGGAGCATGTGGGGACCTTCAGTTCCGTGAACATCGTAGTGCAACTGGGGCGCGCGACTCTGCAACATCGAGAACCTATAGAATTCGGTGAACGGTATAAAACAAAGAAGAACTTAGCTGTCGTTGCAACAGTGTGCGCCGCGCAAACTTGAGGAGTGCGAAGGAAAATGTTGCCGTTTGAGCATTGTCACCTGCACATTAAAGTGCCACACAGCATCATCAAACACTTAAGTCTAACAGGCAAGGGGAACAGTGAGAGTGCCGCACTGCCGGAGTGCCGTTCAGTTGATCAACTCCGAACTGTGTCTCAGAGCTCCACCTAACGTTAGGGGTGCCCAACTAAAGTTGTGCCGTCCAATGTTTTTAGATCGGGAACATCGGAAGGTCCGAAGAGATTCCAGGGGAGCGACAAAGGAATGCATCCAGTGTCCACGAAATCCGACGTGTAAGTGGTAGCTACCACCAGCCGTGGATCTCTTTGCTATACATAATGTGTTGGACCATACTTTAGGGATGCCAACATTTGCTTAGCTACCACCAGCCCTTGGATGCTAAATATCGACATTGAATGCATCGTATTTTGATCTCTGGAATCGTACATGGACTGTCGGATTCGGAAAATTGCCACTGTTAAAAATAACCGGACCAGTTTAAGTTGTGCAGCTCCACCTAACGTAAAGAGTAAAGAGGTGACACGCATACTGTGTCACGCACCTAAGCGTCTCAGGCATGCGTATGCGTAGGCACGTGCTTGTTGTTACTCCGGACCGAAATAGCGCGAATATCGCTTAGTAGGGTTTGTAACGCAGATTGGGCATCCAAACGTGGGCGTCCGGAGAAAGGGGGGGGCAAGACCCGGGGGTCAAACAGTGGGGGCCACTGGTCGTTCGCAAATGGTCACCTTAGAGACCAAGGGGTAAAATTTTATTTTTTCGGTATGCGTCCGGACTCTCAAGGCCATACCTTAGGGAAGGCCCACGGGGACCGGCCCGGGTTATAGCCTACAAGAATCACCCACCTTTAAGAAAACCGTAAATTCGTGTCACCAACTTCGTTTCTCATCAACTTTTCCCGGCTGACGTCCTATGGAATCTGTTATTAAGAATAGCGTGACCGCGATCTTTTAAGCCAACCAGCACATTCCATAGCCATCCACGTGCCATCCGTACATAGCTAGCTACATTTCTTAAAATTTTCAAAACCTAGAAAATGGACCCCGATAGTCGTGCACAGGAAAGAATTAAAGCAGGACTTAGCCGATGATATCATATCTGAATCAGACTATTTAGAATTGAAGGCCATCATTCTTAGTGCCATCAAGTCCAACGCCTACACCATTTTGGTAAAATTTCCAGCCTAGATTTCTTAATATATATGAAATGTATGAAATGCCCCTTAAGATAGGCAGCCCACACCATATCGTTTCTTATTTCAGGTGATTCCATAACCAAAAAGTCCAAGACTTTTCTCATCAACTTGGGTATCCCAAAGGTTTTTGGTTCCTTAACATCGGAGTTCCTTATTACTGAGTGATTACTGTAAGGCAGCCTAAAACCGATATTTTCTAGGGCAGCCCCCTGAGACCCCTAGAGAGACCCCTAGAGAGATGAGACCCCTACGGTTAGACCCTTAGTGAGGCTCTGCGGTGCTGATGCGGCATTGTGGCGTTGAGACGGTGGAAGGCTGAGGTGAGGGATACGGGCCTATTTCACAATCCAAGCACCCTCCAAGCACCGATATGTTCAACACGTGGGGATTTATTGTTTTATTCATAGCACGATGTCGATTTTCAAGTCAACTACCATGCACGGATCCTTATCAATTGAATGATTTATTTCGCTCTAACATTCTCATCGGTTATTATCCACTCGCTCCGTACCAAATATCAATCTCTTATAAATGCAAAGTTCACCATTACCAGGCCATATTTCAAGTCAATCCCACTTCGGCTACAATGTTCTCCTAAAGTTGGCCGATAACATTTGCCCAATATGCTGGTGCACATGCGAAATAAAACAAGATCAGGGCGGAGGTGTGCTCATTCACAGTAAACAAGTTCTTCCCAGTATCATATGACACACCATCCGTGGGCAACAAGCTCATGAGTTGTTGCATGCGCCGCACTAACACGATGCCCGTCGGCTTCCATACATTAGAGGATGACTCAAACTGCAGTACTCGTATAGACACACGTTCGGCTTGATCCAGTGAAACCTCTTTGAAGGGCTTCATACCATTTTTGTACGTGCGATACACGCCGATCGGTTTGTGCCAGCCAAACAGTGTTTGGGCCTCCAACGACAATCCAAAGTTGATTACCGCGCACCATGACATCAGTGGGGGTAAATGAAAGCCCCCCACTCAGCTTGTTACGAATTTGCCACCGTGCGAGACGAGATTGCAACTTTTGTGCAGCAAATTGGTCAACCTCACTCTGATATTTCATTCGAATAGTTGCGCCGACATCCACAGGGCCTTCATCACTGGTCAAGACTACCTTCATTTGGCGAGCGCCTTGTTCTGACAAGTGGTTTGCCGTCTCAGTGTTACTACCAGAAGGCTTGGCACGGTCAACAAGCTTCCGCAAGCGTAGCACTGCCTCCATGAAGGACGTCTCATCATCGCACTTAATCACGGCATACTGCGAGTGTGTAATAAACTTGCTCACACAGGCCCCGTCTGAGGTGATAGTTGGCGGAGTCACACTGCCACCGCGCACAGCCGGCCCACGTCCCCATAATAAGTTCGGGCTATGAGCATTCAAATTCACAACTTAACTTAATTTGATAAAGATGCTCAAATGAAATGACGAGTTGGAGACTTACTTTGGAGTGGCCACCAAGTTAGGCGAGATATCACTGGTATGCTCAATCTCTGAATCAATTTCTTGGCGCAATTCTTCATTGATAGCACTTGTCACTATACTGCCTTCCACGCGTACACCAAGCGATTCAAACACCATCGATATTCTTGCAGAAAACATCTCCATTGTCGACCTCTTCGTCAGTCAGTGCATCTCCACTTGAGTCAGTCACCGAGGCACTTAAGATAACACTCGGTTCGCTACACCCTTGCTGCAGGAGAGTGTCCACTTTCACGTCAAAAAACTTCTCATAAAGTTGGGACACCACCGAGTCAACTGTGTGCATCACCGCAAACAAGACCTCCTTCTCGGCATTGTCGTAGCATGCGTCCGGCATCCCTTCGACGTGAGGGACGTAGTAACCACGTATGTTATTGCCACCTTCGATCTCACCGTTGGCAATCTTCGTTGAGATCACCATGTCTCTCAACCAAAATTGTAGAAGGTCGGATACCCCAAAGGTATTGTCAGGGATATGACCGATGACATATGTGTCATACATGTCATACCATGTCATACCATGTCATGTCATGTCATGTCATGTCATGTCATGTCATGTCATGTCATGTCATGTCATGTCATGTCATGTCATGTCATGTCATGTCATGTCATGTCATGTCATGTCATGTGTCATAATGACATACAGTCGTCAAGTATTGTCAGTACGGTCGACTATGACATGTACAGTCATAATGTATGTCATCCACCTAAGGTGAGTGACATCTGTCATCGAGAGGCCAAGTACATGGCATCGAGATGGCGAAGCAAGACAAGTTCTTGAAGAACCGAAGTGTCCTGATAAGACGCGTCTTCGCTTCAAGCATGCACTGAACATCATGCGAGCATCAATGGCTATATCGACCAGCCGATGCGGGAAGTTCACCTAGTGCTCTCGGGTTCACAACCCGATGGTGGTAACGCATGAGATGCGTGAGAGCATTAGAGTATATGAGGAGCATTGGGCTCAAGCAAGCACTTCTGGTCTACAGACTGCTGCACTCATAACCCACCTAACTATTGCGTTTTGTTGTTACCGTTCAATAACAGGAGCGTCACACATATTGTTCGTATAGAACCGTGACATTGGTATCTGCCGTCCAGGCAAAGAACGAGAACAAGTGTGCAGCAGACTTGATGACACACACATATATATATTGAACTGTATGCAGCGCGACTGAGTTCGCATAATTATACGACCGTCGAATATCAACACATCTGCATATACGCGACAGCTTTTGCATCAATACGTCGCCAGCGACATACATCGTCAGCGATCAGCAAAGTTGTGTATAAAATCATCGGCGCGACCATAATCGCATTCAGCAGCATTCCAGCAGAGAATATACTGCGACGAGGTGTGCGCACAATGTACGATTCGTACATCAATATCGTACATGTATACTGTCAATAATCGCAGGTTATGGTACGATATGCGAGAATCAAGCGCGTACATGAAAAATGAGCATCAGTGTACATGATCGCATCAACTGCGTCAGAGATGTACATTATCGCATCAACTGCGTCAGAGATGTACATGATCGCATCAACTGCGTCAGCGATCTTCGCAATTCGTACCGCGCGACGCATGCAGTATATAGAATGACGTGCGATGTTCGTAATTCATATCACGCGACACATACAGTGTGCAAAATGACTCGCGATGTTCGTAAATCGCACCAAATGGGCGCATGCAGTGTACAGATTGACGCATGCAAAAATAAGGCTCATCCATGCAGTACAGTGCAGGGATCGTGTGTGCGACCATCATCATCGTTATACACATACATGCTGTGATAGTGTGCGAGTGGCAGCCTGTTATATAACAACATGCTGTGATTGTGAGTGAGTGGCAAAAATCACATATCACATATCACATATCACATATCACATAGCATACAGTGATTGTGTGCGCGAGCAGTATCATTATAACATGACATACTGTGATTGTGTGCGTGAGCAGTAACATGCTGTACTCAACTTGTTATACTGTTATAATAACCAACCTGGTCACGATAACGGCTTGGCATGCATAAATCCATGCATAAATCCATGCATAAATCCAGCTTGGCATTATTGTTATACATGTCTATGATTTACTGTGACATCTTGCAATTCATATGTGTAACATGCTAGATCTTGCAAGTCCAGTGTTATATATTGAAAACCCAAATAGTGTAAGATGCCAATCTCGATTGTTAAGACAGGAATTAGCTCAGCTGTCCTCTATCATAGGATTTAGATATGGCAGCCGTTCTCTTGTTAATCAGAGGTTGGATATACATCGGAGCTATTTGCGAAAATCCACCATGTAACTCATCATCCATCATGATGAGATGTACAAGATTACAGTATACTAAATATATTGATATATATCATGCTTGTTACATGTTGTCCAGTGGTATACAGACACACATGCATGATTAAGTTAACCTAACTTAACTTATATCAATTTACTTCAGATGTGTACTCAATCAGTAAGTACACAATATACAGTGTACACAATGTTTATACAACATATAGTATACACAGTAACTATACACGACAGTACTTATCATAGTACTTACACCAGTATTTATGACAGTACATGGTCTAGATATATCGACATTACACTAAATCAGCAAGTGTTAATGATCAATGTGATTGACAATATATATCTCATGTATAATGCATAGATACCATTCCACAAACACATGTGCGTGTGGAATGTCAGAGATGGCGATAGATATGGGAGCAGGATAAGACAACATGCTGTAGGGCTGGATGGAGATATCTCCAGACCCGAAGGCAGGATATTGTGCTCATTATAACAGCTGGTAACTGTTGAGCACAGTCCATCCACTCTCACATATCGCTGGAGCAACTTCATCTCCTACTTATGCATTTGACAGTTGATTCAGAAACTTGAGCACACTTCAATGCATATCTCAGTAGATCTCACATATTCATAACTCATCTTGACACTGATGTAGCTGATAGAGATTACTAAACAGGCATTGCTCTAATTATACCAGCATTGCTTTGATTTACTTAGTATCTGGAGGTATCATTTTGATAACCTTCCAGTGCACTGCCATATGCCTAAGTAAATAATAAATCATCTGACAATAATCACTTAGTGTCTTTAAGTCACTATTGATGATACTATATATTTAGGTCATGGGTTTCAATCAGTAAAACCCCAGATATTGACCATATACATATCTTCACAGAAACACCATGAAAAGATTCAATTTCGATTTCATGTGTGATAGTGAGATATCTTACAGAGTTGTGAAAGGTGTATACATCACAGTATATACCGAGACTTATATATATATATATATATAAGGCCTTCGAAGACAGGGCGAAGACAGCGTGACACCTTTAACAGTGGTGTCATATCAGAATCAAAGACAACTCCAAGAAATTCAAAGACACTCTGAAGACGTCATGTGGGACGGTGTGTCACATCATGACACAATGCTAGTACAAGTAGACGTGTAGACCGTAGTACCCCACCTACTGTGCGGTACTTGAACCTTGTTGTCTACCTAGGTTATTATCTAGGTTTTTCCAAGGTTTTACACATTTTGAGTATATATTGTGTTGGATGCGGATATATTAAGCGTGGATTGGTAACCGAAAAAGCTAGAAACTAGAAAGCAGCATTTTGTGGTACAATTATGACGTTGAGCACCTTGTTTGGAGGGGACGGTCCGCGTATCTGGACGATTAAGGACATGGAAGATCCCGCGTGCGCTTGCAATGTATGTGGGAAGAAAGAACGTACAAAGAATCGGATCTACTTTTGCGACGGCTGTGATCAAGCAATGCACGCTACTTGTGGTAACCCTGGGTTTACAAAGGGAGTGGCTTTGAAAGCGCAAGAGGATTATTTTTGTTTGGCATGCGAGTTGAGGAGTCATGAAGAGGAGCAGGAAGACTTGGAGGCCAGGTAGCTTTCCGACTTTGTATTTCCCGATTAGTTGCCGACTTTGTTTCTTTTAAAGGGGCTGTAAAACGTTAATAATCGTTACCTGGTTTCAGCGTTCCGGACAAGGACTCAGGCACTGGAGAGGAGGATGAGGAGGGTGAAGAGGTGGATGAGGAGGAAGAGTTTGATGAAAATGAGGAAGAAGGTGTAGAGGAGGGGGAAGGAGAGCTGGAGGATGAAGAACAAGAAGAGGTTGATGCGGATACACCAACCAAAAGGAAAAGGGTTTCTAATTCCGGATCAAAGCGACGCAAGCCGCGCGGGATTGATATGTGCGCACAAGAAAAGACCCTTGTTTGTCTATTTTATTTGATTAGGAACGAGTGTAACCTTTTTAACAACTTGTTTGTGAGGCCTTGCAACTAATGAGCTTACAGGAAGGATCGACTATGGTACCCACCCTGGGTCCATGGACCTACCACCAAGCCCTGGGACCCACCCTGTGCTAGGACAACATACTGTGTCATGCGCGGATGACTCAGCGGTGTCATACATGCTAGTAGTGCCATACGCGCCTTATGATATTAGCGCCCGAGACCCCTGTTGAGGAAGAGACCCCCCCTTAGTGGGAGTACACAGTACTAGTGTACGGTGTAATAAGGTGTCATAGTGAAGCACTGACACCTCATACTGCATGATACTGTAGTAGAAGCATCTGATAGGTTAATGAGACTTGGCCATGCTGACTAGGATTAACTCAGGGAGTTGAGTGAATAAGTAATGGCCAAGGCCAAAGAAACAGTTGAGTTTCCAAGAGTAAATACAGCCGACATGGCAAAAGATGTAATCCTAATTCTTATATGCAAGTAATATGCATTGAGTCTGGACATAGATCCTAAGAACCAACATAGTTTGGTTAGCATTAAATAAGATATAGAGCATAATATAGAACCTTGCACTATATCTTATCCACAAGTAGTTTCACAGTGACTGTTAAGTAGAGGGTTTAGTACTGCCTCCTACACAATGGTATCAGTGTGCTACGCGCCACCACCACCACCACCGCTTCCACAAATTCTTTTTACTTCCAACTTATGAATTTTCCGACGACTCTATACCGTGACTTCAGCTTCAATATTATTTGAGATCTGCCAAGTGTGTGTTACGCTCACCCGGGGCCTTCCCTGACGCGACTTCAGTTACGGCTTTTATTGGCTCGCAGGCTGTGACACCCACGAAAATAAAAATTTTCTGCTTTGAGATTGTGACTTTTCCGCCAGATTTACGTGTGCCTCAGTTTTTCGGATGGAATTTGGGCTCTCGAGTTACTGGCGCGTTACATAACTTTGAGTCAGCACTGGCCAGGCCAGTAACGTCGTTTGCGACTTCCTTCAGCGAGATGGCTTGTGGCGCTGTCGAGGATTCTTCTTCGAATTACTTGTGGAGACGTATTCTTTCTTCGCGGGTTACTTCATGATGGTTTCTTCGTGCGACTGCGCGTGCTTTGCGGTCTTGGCTGTTGTGAGTGCCTAGTGCGCACGCAGTTCTTCACTCGAGTGTTCGCTGTGGCGTTTGTTCCTCAGCAACAAAGATTCTTAGAATTGTCAGATGCAGCGTATACCTTCTTCGCGCTGTGATCTGTGATGGTAAATTTCGGCTCGCCATGGAAGGGGTCCTACTGTGGCACAGTGTGCCACAAATAAAGTAGTTCAGAGCTATCTTTCGTCTTGCGTTCGCTCTGCGCCTGGGACTCGCAAATTACCTTTGCAAATTATGGCAATTTTTGCGGGTGCTGCTTAAGTTCGGGTTTGAAGATGGTCGAAATTCTACTTCTGGCTGCTGGCCCTTGTGTTCGCACTCTGGCGCGCTGGTCGACTCAGCGCTTTTCTTACTCGCTAGCAGTTTTGCGCCGTTAATTCCTCTCGGAGGTTGTGCCAATTGGTCAGCGTTTTCCGCGAGATCTTCGTCTGCTCTCTACTCTGCGGTTGGAATGAGTACGCAAGCGTTCTTCTTTGGCTCGTTTGGCTGGGAATTAGCGTGATGAGGCTTCAAATTGGCGCTATTCAGCTTGCGTGCGTGTTCTTCGTCGGAGGTCTTTGCGGCTGCGTGGGATTACACAAATTTATGCTGTAGAATTCGAAAATGTTCTTCATTTTGGCAAATGCAGCTTGCTCGCGTTGCCCTTAGCGCTACAACGCTCCAGCGTTCTTAACAGTGGCTAACCCTAAGTGGAGTCGCGCTGTGACGTTGCTTTGCCTTCTGTGGCCTCATCGTTGACCGGAATTGCTAGAGTTGTTTTCGTCTCGGATCTTCGAGTGTGTTGGAAGGCTTTTGCTGAGATTTGGTGGCGGCAGTTGGTTATCTGCTGTTGGACCTCGTCTTCTCTCTCATACTTTTATCACTTGCGGCGGAAGCTAGCAAATCTTCCTCGGTTGATTTGTGTGTTTCTCCACCTACGTTTGGCGCTCCTGGGTTGGCGGGATTGCACTTGCGGCTTGAGCTTGGAGCTCTTCGCTTGTGCTCGCTTGGCAGCTCCGGCGGCATGGCGCTCCCAGATCCTGGCATGACAGCGGGGGGGGAGGAGCTGCGAGATACAGTGCTGGATGCCAGGAATAGGTCTTTTGTGTTTGCGCGAGACGTCCACGAGGCGCAGCACAGTGCACCACAGGCGGCGGTGCGGCTCGGTGCGTCCGCGGCGGCGCTGCATAGTGCGCCACCAGCAGCGGCGCAGCACATGGCGCTTCCAGCGGCGGCGCATCACAGTGCGCCACCAGCGGCGGCGCGGCACTACTATGGCCAAGGCCAAGCATTGGGAGTCAGCTCGCGATCTCCAACAACACAGTGGGAAGCAGAGCCGGAGGCGGCACGCGGCTTGCGGCATCCCAAGCATGGCTCACGACAGCGGGTACGGCTAGCGCGCGGTGCAGAGCTTGCGTCGAGTGGGTCGCTAAGGCGAGCCCCGCCAGCTACTGCCGCGGGGCCGGCGGCGGATAGCTCGCGACACCGACAACGAGAGCAGTTATCGCATAACGCACAGTTAGCAGCACGCATCCCACGCGTGGCCATGCCCCTCGCGCTCAGCACGCGGTGCCCAACGCTCCGCGTGGATTTGCAAGCCTCGACGCTCTGCAAAGACGCGTTGGCACCCAAGGCCGACCACGACATAGCATGGACCTATCTGGACCTCCTGTATGCAGACGGTAGTTGGTGCCCCCCAGAGCCGCAGAAGTACGATGCGCAGCGACCGGCGCATGACGCACTGCTGCTTGCCCCACCAATGCATGGTGTGGAGCGGGCAGCGTGGGGCATGACCTGGACTTACGAGGACCTCCTCTATGCGGGCGGTAGTTGGTGCCCCCCGGAGCCACCGAAGCGTGATATGCAGCGACCGGTGCGTAGCGCGTCGCTGCCAGTCCCACCAGCGCAGGGTTCGGAGCAAGCGACACTAGACACACTGCAGGGTTCGGAACAGGCGGCACTCGACGAGCCGCAACTGGCGAGTAGCGCACAGCTTCCAGCGTCATCAGCATATAGTGCAGAGCGGGGCATGACTAAGACGCCGCCCAAAGAATGTGCGCGGCTGCCAACCACCAGAGAGCACGCGCGAACACCGCAGACTCGGCCGCTGGAGCGCATACGGCCACCTAGTGGCGTCGTTGGGGAGCGGGAAGCGCACCCTTCTCGGCGGGGCGCCAAGAAGCGGAGGCATATGCAGCGATCGCGGGAGGCGAGTAGGAAGCGTGGTGCCCGGGGCATGCGAGGCTCAGCACCTACGAGGCGAGGTAATCATGGGGGTTCACGTAGCATCCGAGGCGGGAGATCGGGAGGTGGCATCGTGGTGTTCAAGCCCTACGAGGGGGCCTGCGAGGCATATCGAATGGGCATCACGAGTGCCCGCGCCCTTCCCCACGGCGCCAGGAGAAAGCGTCCAGGCGTGGACCGCTTTGCCTTTGGGGGGGAAGAGAGCGCGCCGCGGGTCCGGGCACACGATGACCACCGCGAGCGCGCCGAGCGCACCGCCACGGGGCAGCCGGATAGATGGCCGCTGTCTCGGGCCGCGTGACGCGCAGCTGCCCCACCAGGCACGCCATACTCATGGTGCCTAGGGGTGGCGCGCAGCATGTGCACGGCGACCGGGCGCCATCGAGGCTCGTCGGAGAGGAAATGAGCGGGCCTGGGAGCGTCACACCGCACACGCGTGCCCCGGCGACGAGCACGGAGCGCAGCACCCACGTGAGGGTCGCTGCTGAGGCCTATGTGGCCGACGCTCCGGGCGAGATGGCGCCCAGCGATGGGACGCTTCGCCACACGCAGACAAGGGGCGCCGCCCTTGTGCTCGTGTCGCTACAGGGTGAGCACGAGAGGTGCTCGCCCGCGCCCTTCCCTTGGATCCGAAAGAAAGCGTCCAGGCGTGGACCGCTTTTCTTTGGGGGGGGAAGAGGGCGCGCCGCGGGTGGCACACGATGACCACCGCGAGCGCGCCGAGCGCACCGCCACGAGGCAGCCGGATAGATGGCCGCTGTCTCGGGCCGCGTGACGCGCAGCTGCCCCACCAGGCACGCCATACTCATGGTGCCTAGGGGTGGCACGCAGCGTGTGCACGGCAACCGGGCGCCATCGAGGCTCTTCGGAGAGGAGATGAGCGGGCCTGGGAGCGTCACACCGCACACGCGTGCCCCGGCGACGAGCGCGGAGCGCAGCACCCACGTGAGGGTCGCTGCTGAGGCCTGTGTGGCCGACGCTCCGGGCGAGATGGCGCCCAGCGATGGGACGCTTCGCCACACGCAGACAAGGGGCGCCGCCCTTGTGCTCGTGTCGCTACGGGGTGAGCACGAGAGGTGCTCGCCCGCGCCCTTCCCCACGGCGCCATGAGAAAGTGTCCAGGCGTGGACCGCTTTTCTTTTGGGGGGGAAGAGAGCGCGCCGCGGGTGGCACACTGTGACCACCGCGAGCGCGCCGAGCGCACCGCCACGAGGCAGCCGGATAGATGGCCGCTGTTTCAGGCCGCGTGACGCGCAGCTGCCCCACCAGGCACGCCATACTCATGGTGCCTAGGGGTGGCGCGCAGCGTGTGCACGGCGACCGGGCGCCATCGAGGCTCTTCGGAGAGGAGATGAGCGCGCCTGGGAGCGTCGCACCGCACACGCGTGCCCCGGCGACGAGCGCGGAGCGCAGCACCCACGTGAGGGTCGCTGCTGAGGCCTGTGTGGCCGACGCTCCGGCTCCGGGCGAGATGGCGCCCAGCGATGGGACGCTTCGCCACACGCAGACAAGGGGCGCCGCCCTTGTGCTCGTGTCGCTACAGGGTGAGCACGAGAGGTGCTCGCCCGCGCCCTTCCCCACGGCGCCATGAGAAAGCGTCCAGGCGTGGACCGCTTTTCTTTTGGGGGGGAAGAGAGCGCGCCGAGCGCACTGCCACGCTAGCCATTTCTTTGATGGTGAGGACGTGGCCCAGCCGCTGGAACACACTATTCGATGAAAATGACATTCTCATGTGAAAATGATATTGCCTTATTTACCTCATGATAGGATTAAAAAGTCGCATTTTAACAGTCAAGAACATGCAAGTGCAGGTTGTGCATTAAATTTAATGGTTTTTATGGTACAAAATTGAGGTCAAATGCACTTTTTCGAAATCTAGGAGGAGTGAAAACACAAAGAACTTTTGACTCAGAATCTATATACACGTTATACACATATTATTTACATGTTTTTTTCGTCTTGCTTTACGCGTCCACTTCAGGTGCTACCGCTACCGCTACGCAATTATCAAAAGCTTCGTCTTCATCGGAATCATCCGATTCATTCAAGTCACCTAGGTCCTTGCGCGTGCGTTTGGATTGTTGTGCAAGCAAAGCGACGACTATCCGCGCGTATTGCTCGTTCGGTATACTCCGTTCGGGGTCTTTCGCATCCACATTCCATGCCAGCACTATTTCATTCTTATCGAAAGTCTCGGTAGACGGTCGGTGCCCCGGTGGCGCTGCGAAAGCTCCTGCGTGACTCGCAAGCTGCTTGCCGAGGTGCTTCTTCTTGGTGTCGGTGTGTTTTTTGGGTTGGAAATAGCGATATAGCAGCTGTTGAGTTGACGGATAGCGCGCCTCCACCTTCACCAAGTACAACGGATCCGACCATTCGCTTCGCTTCAGTTGTACGCGGAAAGCGAACTTGTCGTTTTCAGATTCCACCGCGAGAGCCACTGCAAAGCTGCCGACTGTCATCTGGCCGTAGGTGACCTCCCCCTGGGCGTTGTCCACGTACTGCTCTGCTCGCTTTTGGGCTCGACCTTGGTGTTTCCGTTTACCGTTGTACACTTCTATCGGCGCTCGATCAATTCGGCGTTGGATGCGCACCGGTATAGCGGGGACGGCGGCAGCCCCGGCAGCTTCTATCGCCAACGCGGGCGCCTCTATCAGTCGAACCAAGGTGGCATTGCGCTCGATGTCCATTTTCTCGGGATGCTGGAAGGGTATCGCGGGCGCTTGACATTCTCCACCAGCAGTTAGGTGGCGCTGTTTCTCGATGACATCCTCGCGCCAAAACTTTTCGTGCACCTCCGTGAGCTTTGTGCCCAAAATGTCCTTCAACGCCTGTAAGGTATGCTCAAGCTTTTCGATGCCTTCTTCGGTAAAAGGAATCGGCTTGATGTATCCAGGCCCCGCGACAGGGGTGTAGAAACAAGCTTTGGCAATGGAGTCTCGGGTAACCATTTTGGTGAAATGGAATACTGTTTGTACTGCATGCCCACTTCGCCGTGCTCGTTCTTCTTGAACTTGAAAGCCTGCTGTGCCAAAATATTGTGGCAATCGAAGACGTGACCATCAAGCCAAGAGCTGAAGTCGAAGATCTTCTCGGTGTGCTCGCATATTACACCATCCGTAAAGCATTCTTGTGCGACCTCTATCATCTCGTCGAGCGTCCAAGCTTGCTTGCGTCGTAGACGCACGGAGAAGCGTGAAAACATCTGGTCAATGTTCTCGTGCGTATGTCCCACAAACAGAAAGTTGAGTTTCACCTTGCGAAAGACGTCCGTGTGCACCAGCCAAGCTGCGTATGCCAACATCAACTTGCTCTTGTTGGTGCTCACATTGTCAAGCTGTACATACAATACTTCCGGCATCGGGTATGAATTTTCCCCGTCCCCGTTGCGTCGATGCTCTTGAATGCGGAGGATATCCCGGTGCAAAACGTTGACAAGGAAGTTCGCATCGTCCTTGAAGTTGGCGTAGTTGAAATCCATGAAGCGGCCCACGTTCTCGATCATGCTCCCCATGTTGTGTACGTCAAGGAAGTCCTTAGAGTCCAGATGTTTAGGGATACGTCGAAAGTGTGGCAGTCGGGTGGTCCACTGCGTCATGCCATCGATGATCACCGAGGCATACGTATGCCAAGTTTTGTTCATGGCAATGCTCTTGGTCATATTCGCTTTACGACCATGTTTGTAGAACTTCTGGCGCTCCGCTCGTGCGATTGCCAGATGTTTGTTGAGAGGCCCGTTGTATTGCGCTGTGCATGATACACAAATTCGGGTCAGTGAACAAATTACATAAGCATATAAACACATCACAAAGCTATTCATGAATATTCACCTTTTTGAGATTTGGTTAAGCCTTCCTTCAATAACTTGAAGGACGCGCAAACATCGCAGTGAGAAAATCGGTTCACCGATGGAATCTTGAGCCACTTGTTGCAATCTTCTTCAAATATTTTGTACCAGTAACTGAGAGAGAGCTTCTTGCTCTCCTCATCCTCACGCAAGCCCTCGATGTACTCGTCCCACAGCTCTTCGATGGTCAATCCATCCGAAAGGTGCTTCTCGGGTTTGTGAGGTTGGGGTTGTCCGTATTCGTCCGCGTATTTCTCGAGCCATGCGACGACCGACTCGCGTTTCAGGGAAATCTTGCGGTTGTCCTCCTCGTACGTCAATCCATGAACAAACGTGTGTCGGCCCTCGAGCACGCGTGTCCGACAGTCGTGAAGATACCCGTAGCTGATGCCGTAAGCCATATAGTAGAACTTAAAGCACACCTGTTACAAAAAAAAAACCCCGTCACTCAAAAATTATTAACACATTATCTAGAAAATGCATAAGGGTTTTGGTAGGTCATGCCAATTTAAGACGCTTGGGAGACACCCCCAACACTGCACGTCTGCAGGCGGGACGGCCGTCGCATGCTCGTCAGCACTCTCCAAACCACGCCTTAAATCTGCGCAACCTAGACCCTCAGTGGGAATCGAACCCACGAGTGCGAGGTTTATAGCCTAGCGCCGTACCAACTCGACCAACGCGTCGCGAATGTACTTTAAGAAATTTATTTAGAAATTTATGATACAATATTCCACATTCCTGTGATGACATTACACAATCTATCACAAGGTCCAAGAAAAATTTCGCTTTGGCCAGCGGCCGTTCATTAGCTAATGAACGGTTCCCGCGGCCAAAGTGTCTAATTGTGAGTCGCGCTTTGGCCGAAGGCCGTTCATTAGCTAATGAACGGTTCCCGCAGCCAAAGTGTCTAATTGTGAGTCGCGCTTTGGCTGAAGGCCGTTCATTAGCTAATGAACGGTTCCCGCAGCCAAAGTGTCTAATTGTGAGTCGCGCTTTGGCCGAAGGCCGTTCATTAGCTAATGAACGGTTCCCGCAGCCAAAGAGTCTAATTGTGAGTCGCGTTTTGGCCAGAGGCCGTTCATTAGCTAATGAACGGTTCCCGCAGCCAAAGTGTCTGATTGTGAGTCGCGCTTTGGCCAGAGGCCGTTCATTAGCTAATGAACGGTTCCGCGCAGCCAAAGTGTCTGATTGTGAGTCGCGCTTTGGTCAGAGGCCGTTCATTAGCTAATGAACGAGTTCAAAAAAAAACATACCTGCTTCTTGCCCAAAAAGTATTTGAAGTCGAACTTGTCCTCAGATCGAAAGCTGTTTTTTAGCAAGTCTTTGATGAAATATTCCTTTCTATCTTTTTGCGACATACTGAAAATATTTTCGCGAAAAGACTGAATATCTGCGGATAAGAAAGATAGACAGCAGTGCGACTTGCAATTGCACTTAATTGTTTCTGCCATTGATATACTGTCAGCCTGCAAACGTCGCTGCTTAATACTAATTACGCCCGTATATTGTTTCTTGCGTATGTCGGATTCGTAAGGTTTGCGCACGACAATCTGCTTGTTTACTTCACCATTTAAACAAACAAGAGGGTCTTCATTCCTCAAGTCCAAACTTGTCTCTGAAAATTCTGTATCAAGTCTGCTTTTTATCTCTTGTAAGTCAATTTCGCGCAAAGCGCGTGACCCGGAAACGCGTGAAGAATTAGAGCTAACTTCCGATCTACACGTCAAAGGCGCGTTCCAAAGAACCAATTGCGTATTCGCGCTTGGGGCATGCTTCACAACACCCTCCGTTAGGGCGTCCGCGAAGTCGCGGAGGTCCTTTGCGGACACCGCGTTTGTTTGCACCAGGTTGCGGAGCGCAAACCAAGCGCAATTCGCAACTCTCTGCTTGCCAGCAAAATAAAGCGCTTTTACCTTGGAAGACATCTTTGTCAAGAATGTTATGTTATGTGAAAATAAACAGTCAGACTTCGTTACGTTTCGGTTTCGGAAGTGTTCGTTACGTTGGGGGCACGCAACGTTTTTTTCCAGGAATGAATGAATGCAGAAAATCTCGATCGGATTTCCAAAGACCGTATGACATGTCTTCAAAGACATGGCATGATGTCTTTAAGACATCATATGACATGTCTTAAAGACAGTCATTTGTCTTCAAAGACATAGATATTAAATATATATATATAAGCTCTAAATGACAAAAATGGGTGAAAATGCTGTGCGGAAGATTTCAAAAATAAATTTTGGGTCCAATTTTTTTGCGGAATCCCATTTTATACCTATTAAGGTACCCAGGAAAAATACTGCCACATTTCACATCTCGTGTAACACCCTAAATATCTTGTGTGTAGCATCTAAGGGTGTAACACACACCTCAGAGTTTACATAATAAACAGTGACGTACTGAGTACAATATTGCTTCTTTCCTTCAAAGAAAAATGCATACTACTCATTTTTTATATATCTAAGTGTTACTGATACATTGTAACACCCTAAAGCCACTGCAGGTCATTAGGGTCACTGTAACCCACACAGTCTGGAATGCCACAAAATATTAGTGAAATACACTGTATTTGGCATTATAGTCATGCTGAAATCAGCGCAATCGTGACTAATATTTTCGGGCTACAACCCAAGAACTGTAGGGCAACATCCCAAGGACTGCAAGGCTGCTTCCTACAAGGTTGCATGCTGCCTGATGGAGTATATAGGCACTTGACCACTGCCTAATGATTATCACATTTCCTTGAGGGGGGAAGGTGGTGGAATCATATATACATACTTCACCCCATTATATAATGTACAAATATAATACATGTACAGTTATATACTAGTATATATATATATATATATCACACAACACACACATCCAATTTTGAAGGTTTTGTTGGTGTTGGTGTTTGTTTTATAGATGGCTGTTCCAGCAATATATGCAGATCGAGCTAATTGGTTTTTCGACATCATGGGAACTTATGATGCTTACAGCAGATTTAAAATCCCACGATGGTTGACTGGTTACTCTGATACACAGACCCGATATATAGGGTACTTTGATAACATCAGTGGAATGAATCCAGATATGAGCAGATATAGGGATCCTGAAACAGAACCAGAGGATCCAGAAGAGGAGTACACGGAGGATTTTGCACCTCCCATCTTCACAGACCCAGATGATGGACAGGTACTCTCAGCATCAGTTCCAGCAGTACCCATACCTAAGGTGAAAATGAATGCACCCAAGGAATATAGGGTCGGACAGGATGCAGAGGTCTGGATGGAGACAGTGGATAGATATTTGCCATATTTCCAGTTCACCTACCCAGGAGCAGCAGACAAGGATCTCATTACAGTTTTCCTTACCTTCCTCCAGAATAACGACAGACATTTCTTTCATGTCGTGGCAAAGTCACCTACAGCCACATATGAAGAAATCAGGACCACATTCCTCAGACAGTTTGGGAACCCACACAAGCAGTCAGTTGCCAAAAAAACACTTAATTGCACTGCAGCAGGGTAATCAAACATTCTCAGATTATCTGCGTACATTTACATCACTGGCTTCATTAGCAGCAGTGGATCTGGAGGATATCCTGATAAAGGATCGATTTGTCAGCAATATGGAATCAGATCTCAGAAAACAGTTCCACCTCAGATTCCTCACAGAAAATGAAAGGAATAACCTGTCGTGGGCACAAACCACACAGGTACTGCTCGACTTGGACTATGTAGTTTATTCGAAGCAGGCAGAGACCCTACACTATAGGGGTCAAAAGGAGCAGTCAGGTGGTCCAACCAAAAAGGATAATAAGGATAAAGGTCGTGGCAACAAGCCATATGTATGACCGTGGCAATCAGAATCAGGCCAATCAGAATTCCCAGAAAAATAAAGGGAAAGGCAAAGGCAAAGGCAAAGGCAAAGGCAAGGGAAAAGGAAAAGGATCAGCATCATCTTCTTCTTCTTCCCAGTCTTGTGACCGTCGTGGTCGTACAAATCACACCAGAAAGGATTGCTTTTCCACAAAGACAGCAGATGGGAAACCCATAAAAGGCAATCCTCCAGCTCCGAATCCTCATTGGAATCAGAAAGGAGGACAGGAGCAACAGAATAATCAGGGTGGCAAAAGTGAGTCTAACAAGCTCCTAAAAACAGTCAACACCCTGGTTAAGGAGCTTCAGAATCAGCAGAGCATTAATGCAGCAGTTGCACAATCAGCTCCAGCTCCAGCATCAGCTCCAGCTCCTCAGGGAAACTCTCCGGGTACTGCACAGGTACCAGTGAGGAGGACACCCCGATAAATCAGCCTGAACATGCCACTGAAGCAAGTGGCCGGGTTGAGAGTATCTCAGAAGAAGTCCTATCCGGTCTGACATTACAGTTCCAGCAGATGGACACTCCCTCGGATCACATCGCACAGATGCAATCACAGACAGCACAGCTGAAATCACAGAAGAAGCTGTTGTTGTATAAGGGGAAAGTATATGGACAGAGTGCTCATATTTTGATAGACCCTGGAGCCACATCGTCATTCATCGACAGACAATTTGCTACTCAGCTGGGTATATCACCATCAGAAGCATCATCATTCTCAGTGGGGTTGGCTGGAGGAAGCCAATTACCCTGTACATCCTATCTTCCCAATGCTACATTTACGCTGGGTAAGTATAAGGATTCAGTGGACCTGTATGTTATTGATATGACACCCTTCACAGCCATCCTGGGACAGGATTGGTTGGAGAGGAGGAATCCACATATTGATTTTCAGTCCAAGAACATGACGATCACCAGGACACACTCTTCAGGTTCCAGTGTTCGCACAGTTCTTTCCAGAGTTGAAGATACTCAGAAATCAGATGGCCTTCCTGAAATGGAACTAGTCAGTGCCACCACGATGAGAAAGCACCTGCGACGTATACGGTCCAGTGGCTCGGCTGAAGAAGCCGTAGCTTATCTCTTTTTTCTCTCAGAGGTTGATGGTGAAGTAGTGACGATTTGCCGTTTGAGCTCCTCCATCATAGGCACTGGAATAGTTCGTACTGGCTGTGATGGTGGCTTATGCCCAGGTTCAATGTTGATGCGATGATATCCACCTTCAAACCGTTCTGGCCTATGGCCAGCTGGAAGATCCTCCTGGAAAATATCTGAAAAGTCTTCTCTGGTGCGATCACGTTCTGCTGTGACCTCTGGGTCTTCCATGGTAGTGTCTGTGTCAGTTGCTGTCATGACCAGTTCACCATCGACCTCTGAGAGAAAAAAGAGATAAGCTACGGCTTCTTCAGCCGACCCACTGGATCGTATACGTCGTAGGTGCTTTCTCATAGTGGTGGCACTGACCAATTCCATTTCAGGAAGGTCATCTGAGTCTGGAGTCTGTTCAACTCTGGATAGAACTGTACGAACACTGGAACCTGATGAGTGTTTCCTGGTGATCGTCATATTCTTCGACTGGAAGTCTATGTGTGGATTTCTTCTTTCCAACCAATCATGTCCCAGGATGACTGTGAATGGTTTCATGTCAATGATATAAAAATCTTCTGTATCCTTATACTTACCCAGCGTGAATGTAGCTTTGGGAAGATAGGATGTACAGGGTAATTGGCTTCCTCCAGCCAATCCCACTGAGAATGATGATGAGGAATCTGTTGGTGCAATACCAAGCTGAGAAGCAAACTGTCTGTCGATAAAATACGATGTAGCTCCTGGATCCACCAATATATGAGTACTCTCTGTCCATATACTTTCCCCTTATACAACAACAGCTTCTTCTGTGATTTCAGCTGTGCTGTCTAAGACTGCATCTGTGCGATGTGCTCTGAGGGAGTATCCATCTGCTGAAACTGTAATGTCACACTGGAAAGGACTTCTTCTGAGATACTCTCAACCCGGCCACTTGCTTCAGTGGCATCTTCAGGCTGATTTACCTTCGGGGTGCTCTCAACACTGGTACCTGTGCAGTACCCTGAGAGTTTCCCTGAGGAGCTGGATCTGAAGCTGGAGCTGGAACTGCAACTGCTGCATTGATGCTCTGCTGAGTCTGTAGCTCCTTAACCAGGGTGTTGATCGTTTTCACAAGTTTGTTAGACTCGTTCTTAGCACCCTGATTATCTTGTTGCTGCTGTCCTCTGTATGGATTCTGAGCTGGAGAATTGCCTTTTATAGGTTTTCCTTCTGGTGTCCTGGTGGAGAAACAATCCTTTGTGACGTGATTGGTACGACCACAACGTTAGCAAGGCTTAGGAGGATTTGATGCTGATCCTTTCCCTTTTCCTTTGCCTTTGCCTTTTCCTCCTTTCCCTTTTGTTCCTTTGGGAATTCTGATTGGCATTTTGATTTTGATTGCCATTCTGATTCTGATTCCAATTCCGATTGGATCTGTCATATGGCTTCTTGCCACGGCCTTTGTCCTTGTCTTTTCTGACTGGGCCTCCTGACTGTTCCTTTTGCCCCCTATAGTGCAGGGTCTCTGACTGCTTCGAATGAACAACATAATTCAAATCGAGCAGGATCTGTGTGGTTTGTGCCCACGACAGATTATTCCTTTCGTCTTCTGTAAGGAATCTCAGATGGAACTGTTTGCGAAGATCTGATTCCATACTGCTGATGAATCTGTCCTTTATCAAAGCATCATCCAGATCAACTGATGCTAATGCAGCCAGTAATGTGAACGTGCGGAGATAATCTGAAAAGGTCTGGTTTCCTTGATTCAGCGCCATAAGATGCTTTTTGGCTACTGATCTTTTGTGTGGATTGCCAAACTGACTGAGGAATGTCCTTCTGATATTCTCATACGTGGCATCTGGCTTTTTGGGCACGACCTGAAAATAATGTCTGTCATTGTTCTGTATGAGTGTCAGGAAGACTGTAATAAGATCCTTGTCTGGTACTCCTGGTGTTCGGTTGTGAGGACTGAACCAGTCTCACAAGGGTGCAAGTAACACTTACAGGGAATATGGTACAGGGACCATAGGTTGATATCGGAATACTTTGTATACTGTCGGATATTTCTTTATACTTAGATGAACTTTCACTGTTTGAAGTTACAAGACACCAGAGGTCAGTGCCAATGTGTAACTAATTCAAAAACTGACATGAGAGCTTGTTCGGCTCTTTAAGTAGTAACATGTCGACTCGAATTCCCTCAGATCTCATCCGAATTCGACAGTCACATGCTCAGTCACTTCATGTTCACATATCCTCTGACAGGTCTTGTCATTTGGCCCTTGGGCTGTAGCTGCCAGTCATACAGTGATCTCTGCTCTGAATTACTGAATAGTCATAGATCTGATGATGTGGCAAGATCTGGGACTCTCCTGGTTTCCCTCCAGATCTGTGTGGCTGTTTGAATATAAAATGGTTCCCCCCCCATTTCTGGAATGGTTTCCCACCAATTCTCTCAACCTGATCTGCTGTGGTTGCAGATGTTCAAAAAGTCACAAGCTGTCAGTCACCCTTGTCATACCTCGCGGTCATACTGGTGACTGTCACTGGTGCTGTCACTCGTCATTCAGACACGACTGTCTCTCGTCTGACTCGCGATACACCCTAGTACAACTCTCCCCCCCTTTGCGGCGCGCCTACGTCCTCGCTAGGCTGTCCTGCGTGCTCTTATGTACATAGTCAGGGAAGGTTAGCATGCACTTTGCGACAAGATCGGGCTGCTAAGCCCTCGGTTCTCGGGTCCGTGCCCCCCAGTCCTCGGGTCCGGGTCCCCCATACGGTTCTTGGGTCCGTGCCCCCCAGTCCTCGGGTCCGGGTCCCCCTTACGGTTCTTGGGTCCGTGCCCCCCAGTCCTTGGGTCTGGGTCCCCTTCCGCAATCCGGGTTCGCCAAGGTGCTTCACCGTCTCACGCTGCCAACGCTCATCAGGTTTGGCAACCTCAGCACTACCAGATCACGGGTCTTCCGCGGCCATTGCGCCCCGTGGCTGACCAGCCTCGGTATCTTGAGACTCGCACATGTCAGTCCTCGCTGTCAGCGTCGAGATGAGGTTCATTACCGCGAGTGCGCTCTCCTCCTCCATGCGCTCGTTCAGCTTCAGTTCGCAAAACAGGTGGTACAGCAACGCACGAGGTATTGCATATACCGCTTGGGCTGAACCCATACCGCGGGTGTTAGCCGAGGAGATGCTCCCTTGGGACGTGTTCTCGTGCCTTCCTAGCATTGCTCGCGCAGGGCAGGGAGTCGTGTGGGTGCACTGTAACAAAGGTACTGAAGGTGCCGCATTTGTCCATATGTGAGTTGGCTTCATGTACGGTGCGCCATACTTACAATAGGTGGTCAACAGTGGCTCTGGCAGACCTTTCATTACGGCGCGCGTGTGCAATCCTCGCAGCGTGTCGCCAGCTGGGTTCTCTATGAAGAAATACGCAGGATCGTAAAACTCAATGATCTCCCTGGTACGCCGCACGCGCCTGTCCGCCAGCTTCAGATCTGGAGCTCCTAGTGTCTTCGCCTTGCTGTACTCCTTGCAGGGGGGGCTGGCCCAGATGACGTCGAAATGATGCCGCGGGTAGAGCTTGTAGTTCCAGTGAAGGATGTCCTCCGTGCACGTGGCTTGCCACTTGGGTAGGATGTCCACTGTTACCACCTCGCAGTCCCTAAACTGACGTTGGAACTGCTGCTCCACTGAACCAGTACCGCAGAACAACACCAAAATCCTGACTGGGTGCTGCACTCTCGAGAGGTGGGGCTGATAGGCCCGGCTTTGGCTACTGCTGCGGACTGTTGGGGTGGGAGGTCTCATAGCCATCAACTGTGCCCGCTGCTCCTCCTGACCCTTGTGAGTCTCCCTTCGCCTTTTCTCTGGAGCTTTCTTCAGCCTTTCCTCCTCAGCTTCGAAGACTCGCAGTGGTTCTAGCCTGCCCCCTCGCCCTTCCAAGTCCTCTCGGGTTCGCCACTGGCTGTGACTATGCGGCAGCCCTTTCCATTTGGTTAGCCACTCCTGCGCTGTCCCGCCAGCCTTCCCACCTAACTTCCTGAAGCGAGTACTGATGATGCGTTCCACCTCACGCTCCCTCTGACCCTCTACCAAGACTGGTGGTGGTGCCACTTCCTCCCGCCTGCTCACGAAGTGCTTGGCTCCCGACTGAACTGGGGTAAGCCGATCCGCTGTGAACACGTCGTGCACCTTCCAATGCACGGGTAGCTCTAACCTGTACGCTGACGGGGCTCCACGGTCCTGCTCTGGCAGCTCTTGCTGCCTGTCGCTGTACGGACATTCTACTACACGTAAGGGACCGTGCCTGAGCTTGCGCAGCTTCGGCTTCATCCCCCGATCTCCAGGCAGAGTCAGGTGCTGACCATCCACCCATACTTGATCATTCACCTTAATGTGCTGTAGCCGGTGTCGTGCGTCGAACTGCTCCATCATGCGCTGCTGGGCCATCCGCAGGTTCACCCGCGCCGCCTGTAATTGCCGCGCGAACTGCTTAGCCAGCTCGTGCGCAGTTCCTCTCTTATCCGCCGCTACTCGCCCACCTTTTCTTTGTCTTGACCCACCTTCTAAGGCTGCGTCCATGAAGAAGTCCAGCTGAGTTGCGGGAGCGTGTCCGTACACCAACTCAAAAGGAGAGAATCCAGTCGCTGCTGACGTGGAGTCATTGATCGCGTACTCCACAGGTGTCACCCAGAGGTCCCAGTCCTCCTGGTTCTCAGCAACGTAGCAGCGCAGCATACGCTCCACGGTGTGGTTGCTGCGTTCCGCTTGCCCATCGCTCTGAGGGTGATAGGGAGTGGTGCTAGCTACCTTGACGCCCATCAGTCGCATGAACTCCTGAGTCATGGCGTCGCGAAAGCGGGGTCTCGGTCGCACACTATCTTCATTGGAGCTCCGTGCAATCGCCATACTGCGTCCATGAACAATCTTACCACTACTTCTGCAGAGCTGTCGTTGTAGGTCATTGGCACCACGTGTACCATTTTGCTCAGCTTGCAGGTGAAGGTGGTGAAGGCGTTTACTCCTCGCTGAGTCATCGGAAGCCCGGTTACGAAATCGATGCTGACAACCTCCCAGAGCCTGCTTGGCACTCGATGCGGTTGCAACAGCCCCATGGGATACCCTTGTCGCGGCTGGGTCTGCTGGCACGTCACGCACGTCTTTACCCATTCCGCTATATCTAGGTCCATTCGCGGCCACCAGAAACGTCTTCGGACCCGCTCCAGCGTCTTGTCCCTGCCGGTGTGGCCTGCGGATGGTGCCTCGTGAGCTTCTCTCAACACTAGCTCCCGCAAGGGCGAGTCCGGTGCCAGCACCACCTGATAGCGCCCTTCAGCCACTCTCCAGATAATGTCGCTTACCAACCGGAAATGCTCTGTGCGATGATGCTGGGTATTTAGCAGCTCCTGCTTCAGGGTCCTGAGATATTCGCTCCGTCTGTGCTCAGCTCTCAGCGCTCGCAAGAACACCCCTGGCTCCACCGTTCCCGACTTGTCTCTGACCTTTGCTGCTGCTCCGGAGAGCGTGACTGCTGGTTGCGCTGTGGGTCTCTCGCGTGGGGCCAGCTTGCTGGATGGCTTCTGCGGCCTGGCTATCACTACTAGCACTGGCCATGGGACTGGCAGTTCCTGCAGAGCCGAGCGGTGACCTCTCTCCTCTCCAGGTGAGGTAAACAGTCTGTTGGGCTCACCATGCTCGTTCACCCTTAGGATGACTTCTACGATCTCCAGGCCAAATTCACGTAGCAACGGTCGCCAACTCGCCTGAGGGAAGTCGGGCAACAAGAACAAGGCGGCTGTGTGGCACGGGTCCTGCTTTGCTTCAGATGCATAGTGTCGCAGAATGTCCTCAATGCTCACGTTGGGGTCTGAAAAGGGGGGGTTGCACCAGACGATTCGACCCCTCCACTGCTCGTTCAAGCAATCAGTCCAGAATGTGCTCACCTGTCGGTTCTGACCCATAGCGTCACAGCACGCATCCACCTGGAATGGTCCTCCCAGTGCTCGAGAGTACTTGCTCTGCAGCCTAGCGAACTCCGAGGAGATCAACTTCCAATCCTGCTTGTCCACCAGCGGTTCTCCAGGTCGGATCCTTGGGCTTGCTTGCTGCTGCTCTGCTGCTGTCGCTGGCGGTTGTGCTGCTGGTTGCTGCACTGCTGCTGATGGCTGCTGCTGCTCCGCTACTGGCTTCTGAGCTACTGTTGCAGGCTGTTGTGCTGGGGGTGTCTCTGACAGAACGGCTTCTGCATCCAAGGGAGACGCTGGGTCATCACCTGTTGCTGATTGCTCTGCTGCTGCCGCTCTAGTAGTTACGCCCGCAAGGGCAGAGACTGCCGCCATCGTGGCCACTGTGTCCATGGCGTCGCGCCACAGGTCGGGGGTCTCCGCCCACCACAGTCCATTAAGCTGCGTCAGCTTCCCAGTTACCACAGGAGGGTTCACTGGAGGGTACTCCTCGTCCTCCTCGTCTGCTGAACTGAATCCCGCGTCCAACGGAGAGCTAGGGTCCTCCTTCCCCATCTTCTTCTCCTTTACCGCTGCATTCACCTCAGCCTTAGCTTTGGTTACCTCTGCTGGGTTCCCCTTAGCTCCCGCTGCTCTTCGGCCCTCTTCCGCGGATACAGGCTGGTCGGTGCTCGGGTCCACATACCCCGCCTCCTTAAGCCCGTCTCGCGCTGTCGTCTGCACGTAGTCCGGTCGGCGAGAGGCCGCGTCCGGCACCACCAGCGTGCGCCCTGGCACGTGCTCCATCGCATGCACGCCCACCTCCACCAGGTCCTCGTACCACCTAGCCTGGCGTCGGCTGAGCTCCCGTCCAGGTGCGAATAACCACTTTAGAGGGGCATGATCCCCCATTAACCTGAACTCCGTGAATATCAGGTAATGTCTCCAAGTCTGCGTAGTGCAGTGGTGGATGGCGGCTAGCTCACGCTCACCTGCGTGGTAGTTCTGCTCAGCAGACGAGAACTGCTTGCTCTCGAAGGCTATCGGCTGCAGGCCCTTCCCCAGGTCCTGCATCAGTACCCCAGCCAGTGCCACCGCACTAGCGTCCGTCTGCACGACGAATGGACTGGTGCCGTTGTGAGCTGCCTTCTGATCTGGCAGGATT
Organism: Cymbomonas tetramitiformis; assembly: GCA_001247695.2. NCBI lineage: Eukaryota > Viridiplantae > Chlorophyta > Pyramimonadophyceae > Pyramimonadales > Pyramimonadaceae > Cymbomonas > Cymbomonas tetramitiformis. The sequence goes on along the minus strand of LGRX02033093.1, from coordinate 321 downwards.
AACGTAGGGGCTGTGGTCAGCGCGTGCTTCAACCGTTCGAATGCTCGCTCCTGCTCTGGGCCCCACTCCCAGGGCACTAAGCTCTTGGTCAGCTTGGTGAGCGGGTGCGCCAGGTCAGAGAATCCTTGGATGTACCGCCTGTAGAACCCAGCTAGTCCCAGGAACTGTCTTACGTGCTTGACCGTCTCCAGCTTGGGCCAATCCCTTACTGCTGCGATCTTGTCCTGCTGGGGTCGGCATCCTTCTCGATCAATTACGTGCCCGAGGAACCGTACCGAGCGCTTGAAGCACCGCAGTTTTGATTCCTTCAGCCGGACTTTG